>CAOJCR015378862.1:0-12299 GCA_948330485.1 Euphorbia neoarborescens
ATTCTTAAGCTCGGATGGCATTTTGGTATAATAGTACGTGCCTTCATGTGTGATAAAGGAGGCCTTGATTTTATCATCCAGATTCATGGAAATTTGATGATATCCAGATATGGCATCTAATACTGAATATATCCGGTGTCCCGCAGTAGCATTCATAAGCTGGTCAATGCTTGGTAGAGGGTAGCAATCCTTTGGGCAGGCTTTATTCAAGTCTGTGAAGTCCATGCACATTCGGTACAATCCGTTCGGCTTTTTAACTAATACCACATTAGCTAGCCAGTTTGTATAATGTATCGACTGAATGTGCCCGGCTTTTAACAATTCAGCTACTTCCCTCTCGATGGCTTTCTGCCTATTCGGTGCATATCTTCTCTTCTTGTAAACCACTGATCTTGCCTCCGGGTCAACATTGAGGTTATGGCTTATTATCTCTGTCGGTACCCCATCCAGGTCCTTTGTTGTCCAGGAAATTTTTTTTTGCTCAGCCTTTAGTACCTCTAAGATCGATGCCTTTATGCTTTCATTTAGCTCCTTGCATATGTTTACGTTTTTCCCTTCTCCGATTGCTAAGGTCTCTATTTCATCAACCAGCTCGGTGGTATCCGGGTGGCCCTCCTCTTCCTCTTCTTTAGTTTGATCATCATTTTTTAATAATGCCAAGTATGTTTTCTGGGTCGCCTATTGATTTTCTTGGCAAATAAAAATCCCTTTTGAAGTAGGGACTTGCAATGCTAGATGCCTGTATAAGATGACCACTTCAGATGCCACAAAAAATGGTCTGCCTAAAATGACATTATATGCCAGTTTTGTATCCACAATCAGGAATAGCTCCTCTAACTTGTGGATATGCTCTTTATCTCCGCTCTCCATCTTTAATATTACATGTCCTATTAATGGGACAGGGATGCGACCAAGACTGACCACTGCGGCGTATGATGGCTGGATCCTTCTTTTGCGATTTTCAGCTTGCTAATGGCATGCTTGTTGATGAGATTGACTGAAATATCGGTATCGAGTAGGACTGTTGGGTTACGGAGCTGAGACTACTATGAACTTGAGGATTTGTTGCACCAGAACCCATCAGATCTGAACTAGTTGTTGTATCTGTTGCCATGATTTTCTGAACCAAAGCTTCACCGCACCAATGATATTTCTTGTAGAAATACGATCTTCTTATCTGGTAGAAAGATCACCATCCTTTATTTTCCAGGCCTGAAATGGAATATAAAATACATCGGTGGTCCACTTTGGGGGACTCTCCGATGCTTAAGTTAGTTTTTAGCTTTTAAAAGGATTAAGAAGAATGAACTCAGAAAATTGGAGAAGAATAACGTACCATTTTACGTGAGCTTTTATTCCTTTATATAGATGATCTCATAACTAAAATCTGTTGGGAATGTTCCCTGCCAATCATTATTGTGTCATGTGAAAGACTGTAGTACCCCTTTGCTGTCTCAGATTAGGGAACAGCCTTTTTCGAGGTCTTAAACGTGTTTGCTGAGTCATCTCTTATCGGTATGACTTAGTTTTATCATCCAATCTCTGGATTATTGATCCGGTATGATCCTTGCTTGACTATCTGGTCTCCCAAGTAATTGGTCCGGTCTTTGGTCATGAGGTCCGATCTTTAACTATGAGATCTGGTCTTTGACTAAAGATCGAGTCTTTGATTACAAGATCCGGTCTTTGATAATGACGTCATTCGGTGATACCGAACATAATATTTACTTCGAATGGAAAGATGTTACTGATTGTCATCAGGTTCATACGTTGGGCATAAAATCAAAATCAATAAAAAGCAGTTATTTATTTCATTTATAGGAACTGAATTTATCTTGTTGAACTTATCTAAATTTATTCAATTTGGTTGAATTTATGAAATTTTATTGGATCCGATTAAAATTTATTAGATCTAATTAGGTTTTATTAAATCTTACTAAACATTATTAGATCTTATTGGGCTTATTGGATCTTATAAAAAAGTTATTATAAAAAGATGGTATTATTCAATGGTTGAAATTTAAAATATATCAATTGTGTAATTTTTTGATGTCTCAATATAGTCTTTTCTTTTTTATTGGGTAAGGCTATATTGACACATAAAAAGTTACATATTTGATACATTTTGAATTTCAACAGTTGAATAATTTCATAAAAAAATAAAAAATAAAAAATGAAATTATCCAATTGTTGAAATTCAAATGTGTCAACTGTATCACTTTTTGATGTGTCAATATAGTCTTTTCCTTTTCATTGGGTAAGGTATATTGACATATAAAAAAGTTACATATTCAATACATTTTGAATTTTAATCGTTGGATAATTTCATAAAAAAATAAAAAATAAAAAGATAGAATTAACTAACGGTTGAAATTCAAAATGTGTCAACTGTGTCACTTTTTTATGTGTCAATATAGTCTTTTCCTTTTTATTGGGTAAGGCTATATTGATACATAAAAAAGCTACACATTTTGAATTTTAACTGTTGAATAATTCCATAAAAAATAAAAAATTGAAAGATGGAATTATCCAACGTTTGAAATTTAAAATGTGTCAACTGTGTCACTTTTTGATGTGTCAATATAGTCTTTCTCTTTTTATTGGGTAACGCTATATTGACACATAGAAAAGCTACACATTTGATACATTTTGAATTTCAACCGCTGGATAACTTTATAAAAAAATAAAAACATAAAAAGATGAAATTATGCGACGGTTGAAATTCAAAATGTGTCAATTGTGTCACTTTTTTATGTGTCAATATAGCCCTTTCCTTTTTATTGTGTAAAGCTATATTAACACATAAAAAAGCTACACATTTGACACATTTTGAATTTCAACCGTTGGATAATTCCATAAAAAAAATAAAAAGATGGAATTATCCAATGGTTGAAATTAAAAATGTATCAACTGTGTCATTTTCTGATGTGTCAATATAGTCTTTCCATTTTTATTGGATAAGGCTATATTGACATATAAAAAAGCTACACATTTAATACATTTTGAATTTCAACCGTTCGATAATTCCATAAAAAATAAAAAATAAAAAGATGGAATTATCCATCGGTTAAAATTCAAAATGTATCAACTGTCACTTTTTGATTTGTCAATATAGTTTTTTCCATTTTTATTAATATTTTATTTTACAATAAATCTAATATATTTTAATGTTAGTGGACAAATATTTCACAAAGTCCTCTTTTAAGGGCATTCGTGCCGGTTTTTTAGCGACTTATATGTTAGCAACACCATTGATAAAAAAAAATGACGACGGTTGTAAAATCAACGTCAATGCTTAAGTAATAGCGTCAGTTTTAAAAATTAACTGATGGCATTACATTACTTTTGACAACGGTAAAATTTATGTCGTATCCAAAAGTTTATAATTAGCACCTATTTATTATTTTTTTTACTGAGAAAATCATGTCATATATCAATTAGAAACAATAACAGCTCTAATAAAAGGTGGACAAGAGTTGAACCATGTCCCCCTATCCGTCGAAAAACTTGCAATTCTAGCCAAAACATGTGCTGCCTTGTTCACTAACCGACTACCATAAACCATTTTAATGTTTGAAAAAGAAATAAAAAGTGCCCTATAATCGTCTAAAACTACACCACTAGAACCTCAAAAAACACAATCATTGTTCAAAATGGAAACTAAATTTAAAGCATCTGATTCCACTATAACAAAATCGAGACCTTGTTCCTTTAGCCAATTCAAAGTCTCCCTGCAGCTCATTGCTTCCGCAAGAAATGGATCACCAGTTCCCTGCATCAATGAAGATCTAGTTGCCATAACTCCTCCGGATGAATCTCTAATCACACATCCGTGCCCCAATCTTTGGCCTCCTTCAAATAGACTAGCATCTATATTGCATTTTAACCAACCCATTGGAGGAGGTATCTAATGGCTTGTTGCATTCCTGAGTTCTCCCCTCACCCTTTGAGGAGCATTTGTGCTTTGCCATTCTTGGAGGAATCCCAACCCGTGTAAAATCACTTGTGAGCTAAGCTTTAGTCTACCCTTCTATACCCATTAATTTCTTCTAGCCCACACCGCCCATAGTATCATTACTACTTTCGCCTGCTTCCTTCTACCGAGCTTACGGATACAACACCACCAATTAATCAGATTTGTAATATGCACCGGCCACCCTTCCGGTAGAGTCTCGACCCACACATCCCAAAGCAAGGGGCATACAACTAACGCGTGAAAGTCAGTTTCTGTTGAGTCTAAACAGATCAGGTAGAAATCATATAACAGAAAACCTCTTTCCTTTAGATGCTTTAAAGTAGGGATGGATCTCGTTCCCACCTTCTATAGGTAATTCTTCACTCTCGGTGGAATCTGCATATCCCATATACAACACCATGAGTCATTTGTGAAGTTGGAGCCTAGATTAACAATATTTGAACCTTGAATTAAATGGTAATAGGCACTTTTAACCGAGAACAAACCTGAATCTTCAAAGCGCCAGTAAATGGAATCCGCTCTATCTTGATGGGAGAATGGGATACAATAGATTAGGTGCCTCTCCTCTACTGTAAACAGCAGATGCAATATGCCATCGTTCTTGCCCGACTCGGATTCGTCAAATAGGAAATTCACCATAGCTTCTTCGAACCCCAGGAAAACTTGGGATCGTATAAAAGGGAGATCTTTGTCTGGCAACCAGTTATCCTTCCAGATTTAAAGTGATAACCCATCTCCTACCCTCTAACCTAATCCTAACCGAATCACATCCCTCGTATCTTGAAGACTTCTCCAAACATAGCTGCTGTTCGCTGAACTTTGAGCTTTAAGAAAGCCACTATTTGGATAATACCTAGCCTTAAAAAGCTTACTTACCAAGGCATTTGGTTCCGAGATAAGTTTCCAAGCCTGTTTCGAAAGCATTGATATATTAAACTCTTTGAGGTTTTGAAAGTTCAGACCACCCTTCTCCTTTGATTGATAAAGTCTTTCGTACCGTATCCAATGAACAGATAAACCCCACCAAAATCTTTGAGAACAACTTCTCAAGCTTCGATATGATCTGGTTGGGAAGTAGAAAAACCATCATTGCATATGTCGGCCATGCTTGTGTAACCGATTTTAATAGAATCTCCTTTCCGCTCTGTGTTAGGCACTTCCGGTTCCAATTGGCAATCCTTTTGGTACCTTTCTCAATGATAAATTCAAATACTTTTGTTTTAGATCGTCCTATCATTGAAGGAAGCCCCAAATAGATGCCATGATCTTCAACCTCCTTAAACCCTAACTTTAGCGCCAACCTTCTCTTTATACTGGCTGCAACCTTTGGACTGAAGAGCACCGATGATTTATGATAATTGATTACTTGCCTTAAAGCCTTCTCATAGATTTGAAAACACTATAATAGATTTTCCACCTCATCATCATTTGTATGAAAGAAGAATAAGCTATCATCTACGAACAGAAGGTGTGATATTATCGGTCCTGAGGCAGTTAGATTGCATCTATGTTGGCTTCTGCAGTTGATTCTATCTTGGATGAGCACAGATAGTCCCTCTAAATAGATAAGAAACAGATACGGTGATAACGGATCTCCTTGTCTCAACCCCTCTATTAGGTTGAAATTTGTTGAAAGAAGCATTCGAATCACAGATTTTATATGAGATTGTAGAAACACACTGCATGATCATATATACCACAGCCTCCAGAAATCCCAATTTGTTAAGCATAGACTTCAGGAAAGACCACTCCACTCTATCGTAGGCCTTGGACATATGAAGCACCTAAACCCGATTTTCTTAACTGTCTTTAATGTAGGAAATGTCCTACTCCAAAACCTATCAAAATATTATCGATGATCAAACACCCAGGTATAAAAGCACTATAAGCTTCTGAAACAATAGAATCCATGACGGACTTGATTCTATTGTATATTGCTTTTAATATGATTTTGAATAAGACATTACATAATGCAATTGGTCGAAGATCTGAATTTGGTATTTTTATTTTTGGAATAAGTACAATATTAGTTTCGTTCAGCTGAACAGGTACTCTTCCATTATTTAAACACTCTAAACAAAACAAAGTGACATCAATACCCACAGTATCCCAATATCTTTGGTAAAAACCAGGAGGGAAGCTGTCCGGACCTGGTGCCTTGTCTAGATGCATTTGGAATAAAGCCAACTTGATATCCTCCTCAAAGTATAATTCAGTTAGTTTTTGCTATGCCCGTTTCAATAGCCTGGGTTGAACCAAATCTATGATACTCTATGTTGTAATATCACTAGATTGGAACAACTTAGTATAGAATCCTTGTATAAGCTCTTCCAGACCCGACCCTTATTCACACCATACCCCATTCGAATTTTGTAACCTCTGAAAACTGTTTCTCCGCTGCCTAGACTAAGCAGATCGGTGGAAAAATGTTGTGTTTTAATCTCTGTTTTGTTGCCAGAACATTTTTGCTCTTTGTTACCAATACGACTCTTGTTGTGCTAACAGTTGGCCCATCTCCTCTCATTTTCCAGTGTATTTGTCAATATTCTCCCATCCATTTTGTGTGTGTAGGTCTACCAATTCCCTTCTGCACTGCTTTAATCGGAGCTTGAACTTTCCACGCTGCAGTCTTCCCCACTCGTTCAATTTGGATACGCATAAACCCAATCGAACCTGAATTGTATCCCCTTTTAATTGCTACCAGCAGTTCAATAACAATTCCCTACACTCTGGATTTAGCAAGAGTCTTCAAACTTAAAGGCTGGAGTACTTCGTGCTTGAATCTTCTTGCAGCTTTATAATAAAGCTGAGTGATCGGAGAAAGACGTATGAATATTCTGAACCCAAGCGTCTGAAAAGTTTCTCATCCATGATAGATTCTCGTATACTCTGTCTAATTTTTTAGTCATCCAGTTTTGTGTTCCATGAGTTTTTTCCCATGTAAATTGGTAGCCTGTCATTCCCAAATCCGATAGACCACACCCTTGTAAAGTTGATCTAAAACCATTTAACAATTTTAAAGGTTGAGGATGACCTCCTTTTTTTGTCTTCTGCTGATAGCATATCATTGAAATCCCTTGCTATGCACCATGGTAAATCACTCTTCGTACTTAAGTTCATTAAGCATTGCCACGATGCTCTTCTTTCATTTCTTTCTGGGAAGCCATAGTATCCTATGAATCTCTAATCTCCATTGACTGTATCCCTTACTTTTACATCAATAAAATTTGTAAAAAAATTCAAAAGCTGCATTTGATCTTTATTTCTCCAGAATAAAGCTAGGCCGCCTCCATGTTGTATATACGGAACATAAAATAAACACTCATATTTTAAACATTTTTTCACCTTCTCAACTGCACTTCTATCTACCTTCACTTCCATCAAAAACACCACCTCGGGCAAGTTTAAAGACACTAAGTCCATGGGTTCACGAACTGTCGATTGCTTACCCAACCCTCGACAGTTCAAGCTCAAAATTCTCATTTGCATATACAGATTCGCCCCTCTGAACCCATTTCTATTGAAATATTTGCATCTACCTGTACGTCAATTACCATTTATAAAGACCAAGTATCTTCTATTCGTTTTCTTTTTGGGTCTGCTACCTCCATAACTTCTCCCTCTACCTCGTATTCATAGGCCATTTGCACCCTCCTAGCTTGTTCCTTTATTTGATGGACCGGATTAACATATCCCTTGCCCATTCTTCTACTCCCCCTGACTTCGTTTCCTGTTAAAACCATATTACTTTCATATTCCTCTCTTAACCATCTATCTTCTTCTGTTACCAAGTTCCTTCTAACAGAGGCTCTGATTAAGTGGTCATATAATTTGGGCAGACTTGTGCCTGGCTTCAGATACACTAATGGGTATACGGACTCTGTATGAGTCATCATTCCATATATAAAACAGATGGAAGTAATCTTTCATATTAAAATTGCACTGTGAAACTGTTGACCGCATTGATTCTCACTGACATCCTTCTTTTCAACGGATTCCTTATGTTCACCAGGACTCTAACTCCTAGGAATATGATATTAGCGGCTAAAAAATTGTTTTGGTTTGCCTCCATAAACTGGCCAACATGATTCCCTATTGCTTCATATATGTCATTGGAGATAAAACCCTTTAGGACGCCGAAGACCTAGATCCAGAAAGGGACTCCCACCACCTCTACAGTCTCAGGATTTTTTGTTGCATCCAGCGGTTTAAGGGCTAGCAGTTTATTGTTGAAGGCCCATGGAGAGCCTTGCCAAACTCTCTCATAATCTACAACATGAAAGAATTTCAGAACGAAATGGTTTGAAGAAATCTTCTTAATGTTCACTCCATACTTAGGAGCCCACAGGTTGGATAATGTCCTCTTGAATGCTAAAGTGTTAACCTCCCTTTCCGTAAGTAATAATGCAATGTACTGAAGGGTGTTTTCTGTAGCGATAGCAGGCTGCGGAAAGGTGAGGTCCACTACAGTTTCATCTTCTAGGACCATACGTTCATATTGGTCACAAAGAGCAATTTCAAGATTCAAATCTATGGTCGAGAACTTGCAATCAGCAAGACCAAAGTCGGATTCACAAACAAACTATAACTTGCTACGGACGAGAAGACTCGACAAAACCCTAGAGCGAACCCTAGATGGAAAAATAACACCTATTTATTATTTAATTTATTTCATCAATTCACATTCATACAAATCAATCAATTCACATTCATCTATTTGCAACTATATATTCACATTCCCATATCTAAAACTATATAAAAACACTATATAATGATCAAAAGATATATCAAATGTCAAAAGCAATGCCAAATTTGGTAATGTGTAATATAAAATTAGGTAACAAGCAAAAAAAATAAGAAGATAAAAAAGATAAATAAAACAAAAAAAAATAAAGCAACTCGAACCGCCCGAACAGAATTCAGTCCTCAATGCAGCTTACATCTCATTGACCTATACATATAATATGATGTATTAATCTTTAAATCTAAATCGAAATTGAAATCTAAACCCAAACGACTTAAATCCAAATCTAGGCAATATACAAGAAGATTAAAATGCACACATATATAATTATCAATGTACTTTAGCTTTTATTATGTGCCACAACCTTGCACCACATTAACATGAATTGAAATGAAGATACATATTGTTTGTGCATAACGAGTACACATGTTTAGAACTAATCCAATATCTTTCATTACTCAAATCCAAGCAGTGATGAGAAAATGCAAATTTTACATAATGCATATATACATAACATAAGGCAGAAGAAGCTTACATAACAGCAAACGAATATAATTGAGCAAAGTCAAAAAGCGACGATGAATAAAACAATCAAGGAATAGAAATCAAGACATCCCATACAGATAAGTGACCACTTCACATAAGTTCATATTATGATCCTCACTAAATAACCAAGAAATATACACAATTGATGCTAAATCAATAAAGTAGAAAACCAACCCTTCTCCTCAGCCATCTCAATGTCTTAACCATTATATAATGATTTCTATGAACACCCATCTAGGAACCATTAACAAAAATCTTTATAGATTGAGGAATAACTGCAGGAGATATTTCCTGCAATGAAGGTAAAATATGAAGATAGAAATAGAAAAATGGAATATCGATATCCTGACAAAAAAATATGCACCTCAAAATTCTCAATACCCTATTTTTCCAAAAAATCTAAGATAGGATATACAGCTGATCCAACAGTTATACAAACCATCAAAGCAAGAATATTCACCAGCCCACAAGCCTAAGAGAGAAAAACCAACTCGTAAGAAATATTCATTCACTTCTTTTAAATGAAGCATATGCCCAATATATAAAACTTACTTTCCCTTTGGGTATTTCAACTGGACACATCACTCCCCACTGTGAATTATGTAACTGCTAGGCTTAGCCAATTATTCTGGTGATCACAAAACCCACTATTGAGGTCAAACATATACACAAAAAAATAATAATGATATAATAATAAAGAAACAATGTTTCAAAAGAGATAGCAGGAATATCTAAGTGAGACACACCACACTAAACCAGTAAATTTAAGCTTGATCCCTAATGTCAATTTAAGCTTGATCCTCAATGTCAATAAAAGTAAATTATTTGGTTGTACCTTCATATTCAATTGGAGAATTTAATCTTCGCAAGAGTGACAAGGTAGATGCATATGTTAAACGATTTAACACCTAAATTTTTTTGGGAACAGAGAAGCAATACTATTCAACAAAAGTAATACAAAACAACGTTCTAAACTGATAATGAAAACAAATATAATAGTAATGTATCAAACCTGAGACACTCCAGCTCGTGTACCTACTGCATTTGTATGTCTCTAGTTTCCAATGGCAAGTGAATATTTAACAACAGTAGTAATGGTTTTTGCTTTGATGGCAAATTGCAGATTAACATCCTATCCATTATCCACACACTACAACACCCATGAAAGGTTTTTAACCAATTTTGTAAAAAGCTTCAACCAATGTGAACTAAAAGAAGCTAGGTAAAAAATAAAACCTTTTGGACAAAAGAACGCACATCCTTGATCAACTTTCTGAACAACTGCACCAAACAATTCAGAGAAACTAAATATATAAATAAGAAACAATGAGACACTGAAAACTCTCAATTTTTCTCATGAAAAGCGCAAACCATTCTGAAGAGTCCACCAAGTAATGGACCAACTAGGTCAAGAAAATGAGACAGAGGAGAATAAATAACATTAAAGAAGTGACAAAGGAGATCGAATATAGGAGAAGGGAGAGTAGATGGGCAAAAAACAAAAAATTAGAGAGTTCCGGGATGAAGACGAAGGTGGACGAAGAGAAGAGTGGGTGTTGGATGTGAAGACGAAAAGAGAGAAAAAAATGGATGGCGAAGAGAACAAAGTGGATTTTAATTAGATTTTAAAACACATTGGCATCTATTTTTGGCTAAAAATCGACGCTAATGTGTATCTATTGGCGTCCATTTTTTTTATCAAATCAATATATAAGGATTTTTGCATCGGTTTTATACAAAATCGATACAAAAACCACTACATAAACGTTTGTTTAATGAAAACTGATGCCAGTATATAATAATAGCATTGGTTTTTAATAAACCAATGCCAATGTAGTGGTTTTAGCATCGGTTTTGTAAATAACCGATGCCAAAACTACTACTATAATGTCAGTTTAATAAAAAAATCGATGTTCATATGAATTATTAGAGCCAGTTTACTTATAATCGACTCCAATAAGAAGATCCCATAGACTATTTCTCTACTAGTGTAAATATTTGTTCTAATAATTAATATCATTATAATTATATCAATATCATTATTTTATTATTATATCTTTTATTATTATTTATATTACTATAATAACAATTACAAATAGTTTGTATTATTATTTTAATGTAGAATCAAGTTTTAAAAAGTGAAAAGTGTTATGTGGTTTCACTTTTTATTAAAATAAAGGTTGATCAATTTTTTTATATCAAAATGAAACTGTAGTTTTCCACCTTTATAAAAAAAAAAAAATTTCTTGACACTATTAAAAGTACCGACATAGAAAGGGATAAAATTATTATTTTACCAATTTATTGTAAAATATTATTTTATTATATATTAAATTAAAATAATAAATATATAATTAAATCCTAATACTCCATTTTATTTTTTCTTAACTGCAACTTTTAATTTCTATAATTAAATCTAACTATTAATTCATTTTCCATTTTTTAAATCCTAATAGTCGCGGAGTTCCTGAGTCCCTGAAGCACCCGGCACAGCCTGAGTGTTCCTCCCGCCGCAAGAAAACAGGGCGGAAGGTGATTCCTTAGTTTTTCGCCTGACGGGGATATGACTGGGTCTACCGGAAACTCTTGCACACTTCAAAAGATCTCTCCCAAAGTAGAGAGATCTTGGCATGTAATGTAGCAATTAATGCCATATGGCCCCATTACGGCTCGACATGACCAGGGCTGCAATCCCTGATAGACCTGCTTAGGTCAGACTGACAGAGGTGACACAATGACAACAGGAAAGATTAAACCGTACATACCTGTACCTGACAGCAAGGAGCACTTTTTCTATGCCAACCAATGAAGACATGACACGTAAGGACTGAATGGTCTATATAAACCCCAAAACTCACCAACCACAAGGTATCTGAATTTATTACAATAATACTCTATGTCCTACAATTAATATCCTCTATCCTGACTTAAACATCGGAGGAGAATCTCCGGTAGACCCCATCGCCGGTGTGTTCCTTGTTTTGCAGGATCGAAAAACAGCCCAATCTTGAAGTAACAGAAGTAACTCCGGCG
>CAOJCR015379969.1:0-12926 GCA_948330485.1 Euphorbia neoarborescens
AAAAATAGTTCATTAAAGCTAGACAAGTGCCATTAACCATGATGATTTGATACATTTTTGTTTGGAATCTTAGTACACCTCTTCTTTTTTCTTTCAGTTACCCTGTAATAAGTCATTACGAGGAACGTGATCTTCATTTGAAACGTGTCTTTTTTCCATCTGTGAAAGAAAATGTTTATCTTGAATTTGTTACCTGTAGATTGAGATTTTTTTCCACTTTGGAAAAAAAATATTTGATTGCAGATTTGACCATGATAAGCATGTTTCTGGGTTATTTGAAGAGTTGTGGGAAGACATTGCTAGCATTGAAAGGGTTACTATTCAATTGTATTTGGGCGAAATTGTTTCTCTTATTCTCGAGGGCCTTGCATCATCATCTTGGGCGAGGAAAAAAAAGGTGAATGTTGTTTTTTCTTATTTTTTCAGCATTCCATTTTATTTTCTATGGATACAAATTCCTCTCCCCTTTCTCTCTCTTTTCCACAATACTGGTACTTTGAAATCTTATAATGTCACTGGTGTGAACATGCAGTCAGCCCAGGCGATTTTTAAGCTTAGTGAAGTTTTGGGTGAATCATTATCATCTCATCACCATGTTCTTCTAGATGCTCTTATGAAGGAAATGCCTGGTCGATTATGGGAGGTAAGACCATTAATCCTTGTTTCTCAAAGTAAGCAGTGAAAGTTTTTAATCAAATTTAAAAGGATTGATCCTAAACATAAAAAGCTTCTTGATTTGCATGGTTTTATTGAAATGGCACATACTGTGCATATGTTCTTGTTTTGCCACAGCACACTGTCGAGTCATAAATTTTTCTCTTCTGCAAGTGAATTGTTCACAAATATTTTGCATTGTTCTAGCAATCCTTGAACCTATAATGAATGCCTGTTCTATGATTGCAAATCTGAAAAAAGCCACATGTCCATTGAAATTTCCTCCGGTGCTCGTTTTTGGTATTTTTAAGTAATTCATGATAGTCATTCCATCATGTATGTTGCTTATTTTGGTGATAACAATTAATTTGTGTTCAGCACTCTAGAATTGCTTTTTGTTTGCTCATATATTTTATTGTGACAGGGGAAGGATGCTCTTTTAGATGCAATTGGGGCGCTATCCATTTCATGCCATAAAGCAATTGCCTCAGAAAATCCTGCCACTCCCAAGGCAATTTTAGATACTGTATCTTCTGCATGCATGAAAAAGGTGAAGAAATTCCGAGAAGCTGCTTTCCATAATCTTGACCAGGTACCTGCTTGGTGACGACTCTGCAAATTCATACAAACTTGTTAGAAGTACCTCAAACAAGCTAAAAAATGTGTTAGCTTCTTACAATTTATGGATAGAACTAGTAAGGTTCTGTTCTTTTGGATTGGACTGAACTGAACTGAACTGAACTAAATACTTATAATAATAATTATAAATATAATAATTATAAAATAATATAAAATTAATAATCATATCATATATAATAATAAAATAGTTACAAGATTAATAATGATAATAATAATTTTTTTATTAATTAATAATAATAAATTAATAACAGAGCTGATCTGAAGTAAAGTGAAGGAACTGAAATTATGTCCAAAAGAACAGAGCCTAACTAAAAGAAAATCTGAAAAGTCGCTGTCCAGAGTTCCAACAGAGCATTATAAGTCGAACTATAATTTTACAAGAAGATATAACTCTTTCTTAGCCTTCTGAAATTCATGAATCTTTTCCCCATTCCAGATTGCTGAGTGCTATCCAATCAATATATCACTTAAATTTTAATGGCTTAGTAACAAAATGAAAGAGAAGATCTAAAGAGACATAATGATAGGCAAAGAATCACCTTATGTAGTTCTTAATCTTAAGATAAGAGGGAGCGACTGTATGTTTTCTTCATCGGTAATTGTTGTTTTATCAAATATCTCTACTTATGGATAGAACTGCAATGGAGGCTAGTAAAATTATTATTGATGGGTGCTCTTTACTTGTGAATTCACTTCTTTCAATGCTGACTCCAGACTATTTCTAACTACTTCAATTATTTTGAAGTGTGGTGTTAAATAGAGAAATGTGGAATAGTCTTACTGGTGATTGCTGATATGTACATCTTGAAGCTGCTTTGACATATGACTTGCAATTTGTTGTTTCATTATTTGGCCCCTTTCAATAGTAATTTAGTAAATTTATGTTGTTTTTTACAGGTTATAAAAGCTTTTGAAGATCCGGATTTCTTTCATGCCATTTTTCCACAATTATTCCAGATGTGCAACTCAGCTTTTGCAAATAGATCTGGCCGGGCACCTATGGAAAGTGACATTGCTAAAGCAGGTCATTATCAACTTTAGTTATTCACTCAGATGCTATTATTTTCTATTTGATCCTCATGAAAGAACCTATGGTTAGCAGATTAAATAAGCTACACAGGAAAATTTTACTAGATGCGAAAAGGGCTCATTTATTTTTACTTAGAATGTCTATAACTGTTTCACACAAAGGTCGAGGTTGGTTTCAGAATGAAGTTGTCCATAGGGATTTGGTTCAATTGTGATATTGCTAAAGCTTATTGTTGGTAAAACTGCGGTTATTCTTTCAAATGACATGATTTTCTTTTGGGTTATAAATGAGAAAATACAAGCTAGGTTAGTGAGACTGATGGGTGGGACAAGTTTCTTCTGCATCTCAAATCGACTCAGTTAATGTCATTTAGAATGTCTGTTGAAATTTTTTCCTTGTAGAGATGGATGTCAGCGAATATTCATGCATTCATATGGACGTGTTTGGTTACTTCCTTCCTACTCTTCATAGGGTTCTAAACTACAGATTTAGGGTCAGTTTAGGATTGCTGTCGCACTGCTTTCGGTCTGTTTTTTCAAAATGTGTCATTAAAAAAATAGATTCAAACAATATGATATCAATCCTAAATTAATCCTAATTATACTTTTTTGTGACTGAGGGCGAGCCTTTGGTGCAACGGTAAGTTGCTCCTTTGGTGACCTGTAGGTCACGGGTTCAAGTCGTGGAAACAGCCTCTTTGCAAAATGTAAGAGGAAGGCTGCGTACAATGTGCGACCACCCTCCTCCTACCCCTGCAATAGCCGAGGAGTGTTTACGTGCCGGGGACGCCCTTTATACTGTTCTGTGACTGTTTTTCACAACCTTAAAGCTATAGCATTTTGAAAAAGCATGTATATACTAACTTTTTCTAAAAGTAGCTTTCAAAAGCAACTTTTCCCAAACTGGCCCTTAGAGATACAAATGTTTTCCATTGATACTTTGTTTGTATTTGTTTTGTGTATATTTTCAAAGCTCAAGCTCCATACTTTCAAAGTTTTTGTGAAAATTATTGTTCCACTAAACATAATCTTGTAAACTTTATCGTTGATTTTGCGATAATCACATTCATCACTTGTATTTGAAAAATAAAGTCTTTTTTTATATATTTTTTTTTAAGTTTTAAGGTTGTTTGTCTAATTTAAAAATTTCAACTGTTTTACGAAAAAACAAAAAACAACTGTTAAAAATTTCAACTGTTTTACGAAAAAACAAAAAACAACTTCGGTAAAGATTCACTCAATAATTTGTCTGAATATTTAAGATTTTGAGTTGAGTTGAGTATTTAAGATTTTGGGTTCAACATTATAAATGAAAATAATTAAAATTTTAAGATAAAAGGCGACTAATATACACATGAAATATATTAAGTTATCACTTTTCATTAGTTTTTATATACTTTCAAAGTATTTATAGAGTCATATATTTTAGTAATTTATTTTTAGCACTTGCCATTGAATGAGGAAAGCAACCCCAGAGGATGTAAGTTCATAACCACAAGGAAGAAGTGTCACAAGTCACAACACCTCCCTGAACCTCTTAAAACATTTTTAGGGTTATATAAATGGCAGAATTGTATAATTTCGACACTAATGTCGATGAATGATAGATCATAAAAGCAAAATGCCTTTTGATTAGGTTCGTTGCTTTCATTGATTACTCTGATTGGAATCAATTGAAAGCCAATTTTCATGGATATCTTTGAATGGAATTCTTAAACAAAGTGCAAACACCGAATTCCTCTTTAATGTATTTAGGTAGATTAAACTGTTTTATGCCATGTAAAATTGCTTGTTAATGCTAGTCATATCCAAATTTATAGGTATTCTTGTTTCTTCTGTTCAACTAGTCTAAATTTTTAAGAGGGTTTCATAGCCCCTCTAATCTTCCTTTCTGAAATTTATCTCTGTCATAGAAAAAATCAAATTTGAAGGTATATCCATGTCTTTTTTTCGTATATACAGAATCAGAAAATAACGAAGATTCAACTGCCCCAATGGAAAAAGTTTTGGGCTGTGCAGTGTCCTGCGTCCATGTGGCTCGTGTTACCGATATTCTCGAACAGAAAGATAATTTGATGGAAATGATAGTAATCGCTCTCTCACCTTGGTTTCAGTGGACAGGTATTTATTGCTACCAAGTTTGATCATTTATCTGTTGCAAAAGCACTTCACTTATTGAATATGGACTCTTTTCTGGGCAGTCAAAACATCGGCATTTTCATTGATTAAAGAAATTTGCACACGGTTTAGCATCCTTGATGACTCTGAAAGAGTATCCCTGCATGGCAACATGACTTCATTAACTCAAGAGGTAATCGGAATTTTTTCTTGATAACTTACAGTGAAATGCTTGCTTAAACTTAGACTAACTTGCTTTTCGGCTTCAGCTGATCCACTCTGCATCACCAAAAATACTTGAATGCATAAGCACAGTCAAAATTGCCCAGGTATGTAATGGTATTTGCTTGTTTAGTTAATACATCAAATCTCACTTCTTGTCCGAATTACACTGCTAAACTATTGATCCGAATGCAAAGATTTTTGTGCCGTGTTAAGGGTCAGTTTGGGATTACTGTCACACTGTTTTAGATATGCTTTTCTAAAAAGTATCATTGAAAAATCAAGTATCATTGGAAAAATAGGTTTAAAACAGTATAATATCCATCCCAAACTAATTCTAATTAAAATTTGTCTGGACTTGTCTTCTACGGCCTCAAAGCTACCAATTTTTAGAAAAACATTCAGCTTTTGAGACTGCGGAAAGCAGCCCCAAATGCACCCTAAGTTGTGCACGAAATTAAGTGATGTCCCTATGGAGGAAATATGATGTACTTGACTTTTGATCAACGGACGTCGGATAACCAGTAAGAAAGATAAACGATGCCGCTGGTCCTTCGCGAGGGACTCTCCGATGCTTAAGTTGGTATTAGTTCTAAAAGTATTTAGTGAGGATTAGTGAGTTCAGTAACGTAACATGACCTTTGAGCACTGTTCCTCCTTTGTACTTTGAATTCTAATAAGACTACCTTTAAGAGTCAGAGATGGAATAAGAAAACAAGACTTTATCCGAACCTGAACGGGAATAGTTACTTGAGTTATACTTTCACATGGTTATCCGCTATTCTCGGATTAAGTCTCTAGAACCCTCTCCGGTTTGTTAGGCTTGGGTCTAATCGGCTTTCCGAGATGACACATCCGGCTTGCCAAAGTAGAGCAGAGCTATCCGTTTCCTCGTGATTCGGCTTACTACTTTAATTGGAATGAGCTATCCGACTCGGGCTACCATTCTATAAACGGTCCTACCGGACCAAGTGATGGTATTCTTATCATTAAGTTAATATACTGTTTATGATCCGTTGATGTTTTAGCAAGCTGCCCGTGCCGTAGGTTTTGCTACAATAATTCCTTCAAGATTAGATTTGATAAACTGATGATTGGAACTGTTATGCGAATTTTGGTGACAAATTACATTGTTGCTTCGTGATTATATATAGATGAAGGGGCAATTCGATATGACTTTTAACTTTTTAGTGGGGTCTGTTGTCCTAAAATGATCTTTATGTATCAAATATTCAACATTTTTTTTCTTCAAATTAGTCCAAAATGACACTTGTTAGCACTAAAGATTGACACGTGTCAAGAAAACATGGTACACATGTTGCATCATAGGTGTCACTTTCAAGCAATCTGATTAAACGAACCATTTTGTGGACTAAATGGACACACAATGTTCATTTTTGGATTTGAAGGGCCAAACTGACCCTTCATCCCAAATATTATATCTCGCATCCATCATACCAAGGGGCATAATTTTCAATTAGTAAATTGAAATTTTAATTTCGTGAATTGGAAATCAAGATTCGAATGGATTCGCAAGATTTTGTTTAAATTCATAATATTACTAAAATAAAATATATATTATAATTGGTAGGTTTAATAACAATTTTAAATAATTAAAATCTCACAAATAATTTTTTTTTTTTTACTTTTTTTTTTCAATGTGATGTATTGATTTGCTTTATTTTTTATTTGTTGATGAATATATGAAATTAAAATAGAATGCAACAGTAATTCTTTTTACAATTGAAATTGGAAATTGAGTAATTAGTAGAAAAATTCTATCTTTTAATTGTCTTTTTTTTACTCTTGGCAAATAAAAAGGACCATTCTCTAATTAATTAATATCTTAAATGAATTCTCTCTTTTTTTAAAAAATATTTTCACTAAAGCTTGAAATTATTCTAGTGATTATATTTTCTGAATTGGCCAACTCTTCATATATAATAACCTAGCTCAAATTAAGCTAAATTTTATGAATTGGTGCTGAATCGGATGCATCGGTGCCGAATCATTGGTGAACCGTTCGATTCAAGAATAAACTGGTTCATTCTATAGATTTGCGTCGAAAATCTTGCGAATAGTATCGAATTTTACAGTTCGAGTCGTGAATTGTGCGATTTTGATAACTATGATACTGAGTACAAGTGTTGTAAAACAGTTGCATGGGCAACTAGTTCATTTGTGTTTGCTTTCATTTTTTGCCATTCTTAGTTTCACAATGCTCATATGCATTTCCTTGTGATGTATGCAAAAATATGCCTAAAAGCATTTGCGAAAATTATATTTGTTTAGGTTTTCATTTGCTTGAATTCAGGTTCACATTGCTGCATCAGAGTGCCTTCTGCAAATCACAAGGTTATACGGACAGATCATCCCATATGTGAACTGGACAGAGTTAGGGTTTAAAGACGAGCTTATTCACGTTTACGAGGTGGAAAAGAATGAGGAGGCAAAGTCATATTTGAAGAAGTGCATTGACATTTTTGGAATTGGTAACCTCCGTTAGATCCCCTTTTTTTGCACTTGAGTAAACACTGATATGATATAGTATGTGAAATAGTACATATAAAGGTTATAAAGGTTCGATTTGGGAACATGTTTCTTTTGTCAATTTTTTAAAGCAATCAAGGAGAAGAAGATATTAAACTGTTGTAGTGCATTTTTATCCGATATCTAGGCCCTGCTTGCAAAAACTCGACGTTTTACGAACATTTTAAGGAGTATTTTAAATAGAGATGAAATATTCTAACGAATTTTTATTTAATTTTAACGATGTGTCGTAAAAAAAAAGTAAGAAAAAATAACTCCTTGAACAGTTCTACCATTATATAGATTTCGCAACAGAATAATATAACCAGTGTACACGCATATGGAGAAAATGTAATTTTTTTTTATTTATTTGAAAAAATATTTCAAAAATACTTGACATATTTGCTAATATACGTGAAATCATTCATGCCAATTTTGGTACTTGATTTAATTATTATAAATTTAAAGCATACGTATCCGATATCAAATTAGCTAATAATTATAATTAATTAATAGTCATCTAATAATTTAAGTAAATGATTAACAAATAATTATTAATTTCCAAAAATATTTTCTATAACTGGTATTTTTACAGATATAATTCTTTAATCTCATTCTCTTTATGGTTTGTTTTCATATATATATATATATATATATATATGTGTGTGTGTGTGTGTGTGTGTGTGTTAAAACTGACTAAAACCGTAGAGGTACGTTTTTAAAAAATTGATAAAAATGGACTAGGAACAAAATCAGTGTAAAATATTTTTACTTATTTCAAAATGTGTTTGAATACAAATATGTGAAAATTTGAAAATATCACATTCGTCTAATGCAAAACTATAGAATTTTGTGTAACTGAGTAAAAACTGTTGCACTTTGAGAAATTAAAAAAAATGGACAAGGGATAAAATCAGTCCAAAATATTCTTACATGTTATAAAATGTGGCCGGATACAAATCTATGAATTTTTTTAAAAAAAAACTTATTCGTGTAATGTATAAAATATAGATTTTTTTAAAATCGAGAAAGAACCGTAGTTATATTCCTTTGAGAAATTTTAAAAAATAGATCAGGAACAAAATCAATCTAAAACATTCATATAAGTTCCAAAATATGTTTGGATACAAATATATGAAATTTGAAAAATATCTCATTCATTTTGTGCATAAAATACAGTTTTTTAAAATCGAGTAAAATCCGTAGTGGTACCCTTTTAAAAATTGACAAATTTGGATTATGGATAAAACCAGATCAATATATTGTCTTTGGATACAAATATGTGAAATTTAAAAAAAATTTCATTCATCAAGTATATAAAATATAGAAAAAACTAGCTCAAAATATTTCTACACGTTCCAAAATGAGTATGGATATAAATATGTAAAATTTTAAAAAAATCTCATTCAACTAGGGCATAGTATATATATTCCAAAATGCATTAGAACACAAATAAATAAATTTTTGAAAAAATTTTCACTCATATAATGCATAAAATATAGATTTTTTGAAACCAAGTAAAAACTTCAGTGGTATCCCTTTAAGAAATTGACAAAAATAAACCATGACAAAATCAATACAAAATATTCCTACATATTTCAAAATGTGTTTAAATACGAATGTGTGAAATTTGAAAACAATTTCATTCATCTAATGCATAACACATAGAAATTTAAAAAACTACAAAATTGTAGTTGCACCCTTTTGAAAAATTGTTAAAAATTGACTAGATAAAAAATCAGCGTAAAACATTTCTATATATTCCAAAATGTATTTAGATATAAATATGTGAAATTTGAAAAAAAATCTTATTCATTGAGTACATAAAATAATTTTTTTTTAAAAAAACTGAGTAAAAAGTGTACCACTTTGAGAAACTGATAAAAATGAAAAGGGACAAAATCAGCCCAAAATATTCGTATAGGTTTCAAATATGTTTGGATACAAATATATGAAATTTAGGAAAAATATCATTCATCTTGTGCATAAAATACAAAATTTTTAAAATCGAGTAAAAACCGTAGTGGTGCCCATTCGATATTTACTCGGTTTTTAAAATTTCTATTTTTATGTATTAAATGAAAGAGTTTTTTTACTAAATTTAAGATATGAATATCTAAAGACAATAATAGACACGTAAGTAGGGGTGTTCATCGATCGGTTCGATCTAAAAATCGAGCCGAACTGAATAAACCGAAAATCGAATAAGCATTAAATATAAACGAAATCGAATCAAAATAAAAAATTAACCGAATCAAATTTTCTTAATCGGTTCGGTTGGTTCACTTCTGTTATTTCGGTTTTTTATATTTTTTTAATTGCATATCACAATTTATTTGTTTTATAAATTATTATATAAATATCTAAATATTAATAACTCACACAAATCATATATATACAAAATTAATCCAATGATATATTGTCCTAATAATCAAGTGAGATAGAAAAATAAATAAAATAAACTTATAAACCGATATAAGTAATATTGTAGAATTAAAGAAAATAATGAGATTGCTAAAAGACAAGCTGTAAAAGTAATAAATTAAACTAAAATAATTGAGTATAGAAATTGAAGTAAAACAATACACCTAATAATACAGATATTAAAAAATTAATAGTGATTCATATAAAAAATAATAATTCCAACAAAAATTGACATTTTCATTCAAAAGTTAAATCATTCAAATCTAAGCAATCAAGTTAATTTTCCATGTAAGTATCAACCTTAAAACAATAAAATTAAATAATAAAATAGTTTCATCCATATATAATACAACAAAATTTCAAAATATATTTTGTAAGTTTCTTTTCTCTGAATTTACATTATTCATATACAAGTAATTGTTTCAAATTTTCTCCGTATCAACCATCAAAAGAGTAAATCCTAAACTTAAACCATTAATATAAATATATATTTAATTATTTTTTAAAGAGATATAAATAAATCGACCGGTTCAGTTATATCAATTTTTAAAAAATTAAAACTAAACTGACAAGAAAAATAGAAGATTAATAAAATTTAAAACCAAAACCGAACCATTTAGGCAAAAAAACCAAACCGATAAACCGAATTTTATCGGTCCGGTCGGTTATTTCGGTTCGATTCAGTTTTTGAACACCCCGACACGTAAGAATATTTTACACTCATTTTGTCATAGGTCCATTTATTTTCCAATGGGAAATCCCTTGGGCTTTTACTCGATTTCTAAAAAACCTATTTTTATACACTAAATGAATGAGTATTTTTACCAAATTTCATTTATGCATATCAAAACACATTATTTGATATGTAGAAATATTTTGACGGATTTTGTCACAAGTCTATTTTTGATAATTGTCTCCAGTGGGTAGCTCTTGTGTTTTTACTCAATTTTTAAAATGACTATTTTTATGCACTAAATGAAATAATATTTTTACCAAATTTCACTTATGCCAATCCAAACACATTTTTTGACATGTAAAAATATTTTGGGCTGATTTTATCACAGGTTCACTTTTGACAATTTCTCTAATGGGTACCTTTTGGGTTTTTATTCGGTTTTTAAAATGTCTATTTTTACGTACTAAATGAATATGTATTTTTTTTATCAAATTTCACATATGCATACCCAAACACATTTTTGGGCTTATAGGAATATTTTAGACTGATTTTGTCGCATGTCCATTTTTGACAAATTCTTTAAGGGGTATCCCTTTGATTTTTACTTACTTTTTAAAATGTCTATTTTTATGAACTAAATGAATGAGTATTTTTACAAAATTTCATATATGAATATCCAAACACATTATTGGACATGCAGGAATATTTTGGATTGATCTTGTTACAGGTCCATTTTTGACAATTTCTTTAAGGGGCACTTCTTGGGTTTTTACTTAGTTTTTAAACTGGATTGCTAAACGTCGCCCCTAATTACTAGCCACCGCCCCTCTAAAAGACTTTTTTTCCCTTTAAGTTAAAAAACTTAAAAAAAATTAAATCTTTTATATCAAATATTAAATAAAACAATATTAAAATATTATATTTTCGATACCTAAATATTATTATAAGCTTTTATAATTATGTATATCAATATTTACAATTTTTCCATCATAATTTTCTATATAAATGATCAAAATGTATCATAAATTCTTATAACGAAATAAAAAACTTTAAATCATAGAGAAATTATTTGCAAGCAAATGATAGGATCACGAAAATTACTATCTGAGTTGAAGGTACATGTTCTTTTTTTTTTCATTTGTTATGGGGGACGTTTTCCGGCGTCGTCCGAAAAGTTGCCGGACGACGTCGAAAATTGTCCAGATGGACGATTTTGGAAATCGCCCATCTGGATGAATTTCGGCATTGTCACATCCTGATCCGGGATTGACAAGGATAACAGTGAAAAGGTGATGCGTAAGTCACGATGGGATAAAAAGAGTGATATAAAGTAGTGTTTTGAACAGAAATGTCAGTTTTTCGATATTGGAGTATTAACTCGAGCTAAAGTACACATAATGAAACATTGATCTAAGTTATGTTTCTAATACTCGGGAATGTTAAAATATGATATTTTAAGTATGTTTCAAGTGGTTTGGAGTTTATTTATCAAGTTAAATTGGAATTTGGAGATAAAATGTAAAACAGATAGTATTGGTTATTTTACGGTGTTTGTAGAATTGAGTTGAATGTTCGTATTTGATATTTTAATGATCGTTTATGAGATTTTATTGATGAATCATGATGAAATAAGGATGAATAAAGGTTCGGAATGAGAATCGGAAATTATGGGCGTGTTTCGAGGTTTTTTGGAGTTTCAGGACAGAAGCACTACACGAGCTTGTATAGGGGGCTACACGAACTCGTGTAGCTAGGATTTTTGGAAGAATACGTGTAGTTAGGACCTACACGAGGCCATGTAGAAACTACACGGGGGTCGTGTAGGCTACACGGGGGACGTGTAGAAGCTACACAGGGGGAGTGTAGCTGGAAAATTGAAAGAATTTTTGAAGATTGATACTACACGGGTTGTGTAGGGCTACACGGGAGTCGTGTAGGGTTGCGGCTGAGTGAATTCTCTAGAATGCTGTTAGATTTTTAAGGGGTATTTTAGGATTTTCCCCTTTTGGATGCATGGGCACTTTAAATAGGGGTTTTTGGCTGGTTAAGAAGGGGAGGTACGTTCCCTTCTCCTCTTCCTTTTCTTTTTCTTCTTTGTTTCTTTTCCTAGTTCATTTTCTTTTGTTTTGATTTAGGGTTTTTGTTGTTGGATGATTGTTGATGGTGGCAATTCAACATAGAAGGTGATAGAGGGCTTAAGTTGGGTTAGAATTCAAAGAAGAAAGTGGAGTGGATAGTTGGTGAAGTTGGAGATTGATGGGTTATTTGGTTAAGCTTGGCTCCTTTGAATCGGTTTTCCAACTCTTATTGATGTAATTCAATATGTTTTATGAGTTTCATATTTATTTTGATGTGTTTTGATAAGTTGATTGTATTTGGTAAAGAAATGAGTTTGATATTGTTCTAGACTTATGTTTTTGATTTGGAGTTGTTCATTTGAGTATGGTTTTGGAATCCACATTAGTTTTTGAATTGGTTTTGTTATTGATTTACAGGTTTATGAATTATGTTGCGGGTATTGTTATTGAATTAAGTATTTTCTAATAAAGGTTTGGTGTTTGATTTTTGATGGAATTTGAGATTTTATTATTGTTGCTAAGGATTTAGCTTTTAAAGTTGATTTTAATAAAGAATT
>CAOJCR015385010.1:0-10838 GCA_948330485.1 Euphorbia neoarborescens
CTATTCCTGATTATAGATGCAAAGCTCGCCTATAATGTGAGCTTAGGAAGACCATTTCTTATGGAATCTGAGGCAGTGATATCATGTCGATACTTAGCGTTGTAAATCCCTACATCAAAAGGGATTGAAATTTTTAGAGGAAATCAACAGGCCGCTCAAAAAAATTACTTGGCCTTATTAAAGAACGAAGAGGAAACAGAAGATGTAGAGGAAGAGAGCCATTCAGATCCCACGGAGCCTGTGGATGAGGTAGAGACCTTGGCAGTCGCGGAAGGAAGGATGATTAACATCCGGAAGGATTTGAAAGAACCGATAAAAAGGCTGTGTTAGATGTACTTATAGCTGAACAAAGAACTTTCGCATGGACTATAGATGACTTAGAAGGTGTCCCTTCAGAGATAATCAGTTATAGCTTCAACATAGATCCGGAGGCCACTGCTGTGGTGTAAAAGAAGAGGCGTCACTCGCCAGAAAGACAGAAAGCTATTGAGAAAGAGGTTGTGAAGTTGTTGAAAGCTGGTCATATTCGGCCAGTCTATTATACTGATTGGCTAGCAAATGTTGTACTTGTGAAAAAGCCGGATGGGTCATATCGAATGTGTGTGGATTTTATTGACCTCAACAAAGCTTGTCCTAAAGATTGTTATCCTTTACCCAGCATTGATCAACTGGTAGATGCCACTGCAGGGCATTATATATAGTCGGTCTTGGATGCCAAGGCTGGATATCATCAAATATCTATGGATCCTAGAGATGAAGAAAAAACCTCATTTATTACACATGAAGGAACTTATTGCTATACGAAGATGCCCTCGGTCTCAAAAATGCTAGAGCCATATACCAGCGGCTGGTGAATAGCATGTTCAAAAAACAAATTGGTAAAACAATGAAGGTATATGTTGATGACATGGTGGTCAAAAGTAAAACAGAAGAACGTCATCCACAACACATTCTGGAGGTACTCAAAATCCTTCAAGACTATAAACTTAAGCTCAATCTAGAAAAGTGCATCTTCGATATCAAAGGGGAAAATTCTTGGGTTTCATGGTATCATATCGAGGGATAAAAGCCAATCTAGCTAAAATCCAAGCAATCAGAAGTATGAACCCACCGAGAAGTTTGAATGAGTTGCAGAGGCTAAATGGCCGAATCAATTCCTTGGGTAGATTCATATCTTTTTCTGCCAAAAGGTGTCTGCCCTTCGATAAGGTGATCAAGAAGAAATCGGGATTTAGCTGGAACGATGAGTGCCAAAAGGCCTTTGAAGACCTCGAGAAATTTTTAAGTTCCACTCCATTATTAAGCAAACCAGAAGAGGGAGAGCCCCTATTCCTATATCTGGCAGCAACCGATGAAACTGTTGGTGCGGTACTTATCAGAGAATAAGGTACTCGGCAATTCCCTATCTATTATATTAGCAAAGTATTGAAGGATGTTGAAATCAGATACGCGCAGATCGAAAAGCTGGCTTTGGCACTTACATTTGCTACTGCTCGGCTTCACCTATATTTCCAGGAACATACAATAGTGGCGCAGACTAACTTGCCTTTAAAAAAAGTACTACAGAGGCCAGACACAGTTGGGAGATCGGCCGAATGGGCCATGAAACTTTGTGAGTTCGACATTCGCTACGAAGCCTGAGCTGGCATGAAGGTACAGGTTCTAGCAGATTTTATAGTAGAGTTTGCAGGATTGGAGCTTGTGCTAGTGGTCCGAGTAGAGAGATGTAAAGTTTATGTTGATGGCGCTTCACTAGCAAAAAGAGCCAGCATTGGAATCCTAATATAAGGGCCAGGTAAACTCAACTTCCAATATACTATAAAACTCGATTTTTCTGTAACTAACAATGCTAAAGAATATGAGGCCTTAATCAAAGGTCTAGAATTGATAAAAGAAATCAGTCCTGATAGGGTTGTAATTCAGAGTGATTCCAAACTTGTGACAGGACAAATCAACAAAAGCTTCTAAGTAAAGGATAAGTCCATGGGAAAATACCTGATCAAAGCAAAGAGCTTACTAGCCAAACTGGAATCTAAAGGAATATTATGGCAGATTGAGAAGATATCCAGAGAACAGAATAAGGAAGCAGATCGACTGGAAAAGGCAGCAGTACATCCGGCGGATTAGCAGTTGCTAACCTATCCCTTTAAAAGACAAAGAAGGCCTTGCCATGAAGCTGAGGAATCCCTAATGACCGAAGAGAATGACCAAGACTATAAGTCCCTATCTGTTAATATTTGAAAATGGGAGAATTGCCCTAGGATGCAAAAGAATTCAGACGAATTGTTCGGAGGGCATCCAGATACGCCATAGTAGGAAAAGAGTTGATGAGAAAATCATTTACCCATCCTTGGTTAAAATACGTCTCAAAAGACGAAGGCCTTTATATATTACAAGAAATGTATAAAGGTATCTGCGGGACATATCAGGGATCATCCACTTTGGTTGGGCGAGCAAGATTGGCCGGATATTCCTAGGAGATCATGGAAAGTGATGCAATTAAATATGTCTAAAAATGTCAACCATGCCAAGTCAATGCAATCAAATGGCATCTTCCAGTGGCAAAGTAGAGCCCAATTTATACCGTATGGCCCTTCAATAATTGGGGGAATGATATCGTATGGCCTATGTTCGAGGCCAACAGATAAAGAAAATGGATTGTGGCAGCCGTGGATCACTTCACCAAATGGGTAGAAGCTGAGGCTTTGAGCACAATTACTCCCGAGCGGATTATCTCTTTTATAGAAGATCAGATTTTGACTCGGTTTGGAATTCTTCGAAAAATAATTACTGATAATGGCACACAATTTGCTGCCGAGAAGTTTCAACAGTTTTGCAAGAATCTTCATATAGAGCACAAATGCTCTTCCGTGGCTTATCCTCAAAGCAACGGGCAAACAGAAGAAACTAACTGAACTATTGAGAATGGACAACGAAAAAGACTTTCTAAGCACAAAGGAGCGTGGCCGGATCATCTCAACTATGTCCTATGGGCATACCAGACCACCCCCAGAACTGCCGGAGAAACCCCATTCGCCTTACCTTATGGCATGGAGGTTGTCATCCCTACAGAAATAGGGGCCCCAAGTGAAAGGGTGATCCACTATTCGGCAGAGGAAAATGAGTTAAATATCCGGAACAAACTAGGTTCTCTTGAAGAAAGGCGAGAAAAAGCATATATACTGATAGCGATATACAAAAGCCGAATTGTCCGGTATCATGACAGAAAAGTTAAGGGCATGCAATTTAAGAAAGGAGATTTAGTCTTAAAAGACTCAGAAGCATCCCAAATCCAGGAAGGAAAGGGCAAATTGGGAGCAATTTGGGAAGGGCCCTATATTATCAAAAGTGTATTAGGTCTACCAACTTATCGTCTTCAGTACATGAATGGGAAGAATATTACCCAAACCTTAAATGTATGCAATTTGAAAAGATATTATTCTTCGGAGTGATTGGGATATCAAATCGCTATACTCTTTTTTCCTGGTTAATGGTTTTTTCCCAATGGGTGTTCCTTAACCAGGTTTTTAATGAGGTACGCAATCCCAAATCACGATATGTATTCTCCCCAATAGAGGGAATGAATAAAAAAACTTGATTATCCATTGTTTGGAGTTATCTTGTGTAAGAAAAAGCTAAGCCAAAAAAGATAAATGGATGTACCGAATCCAAGATAATGGATGCATCGAATACAAGATAATCGATGTGCCAAATCCAAGATGATGGATGTGCCAAAATCCCAAAGAATGGGAAGCGCCAAGTCCTAGAAATACAAGTGCTAAATTCAATAGTTGGAAAGGCTCAGATGCCGAATAAAAATACGATAAAAATCTAGTAAAGAAATTGACCGACATAAGGCACAAATGAAGCCAGATCTAAAAAAGGGATAAAAAGATCTGAAGGTCGAAGTCTTATCATCAAATTTCTAAAGTAGCATACAAAAGCTATAAAAGACAAATATAATCAGAAAAGGAAGTCCTGAACAAAGGCAACATCTACGAATAATGATTTCAAGCAAACAACAAAATGAAAAGATGAGACAAAATAAAGCCGCAGATAAAACCAGAAGAGCCAAAGTTCATTCAAAATATGTGAAAAACCAATACATTCTTTCAAAGTATTCTAGCAAAGAGACCTAACAAACAAATAATTGTTCGGGTCATTCTCATCCCCGCCCTCTTGATCCTCATCATCAAAAGGATGAGCAAGGTAGTTATCCACTTCAGCCGCAAATGGATAATCCACTATAAAAAGTTCGGTGCTAGGAAACCTTTCGACCCATGCCTGGTGAATTTTATCTCCATAAAGTTGGAGATATGCCGTATACTTGGCAGCATATTCCTTCACTGTTTGACGCTTGGCTTCTGCTTCAACTTGAGCTTTCTCAGCTTCATAATTTTGTTTTAGAGTTTCTAACTCAGCTGTAAGCCCATCAATCTTGGCATTCACCTGGGCCTGTTTTTCCTCCTGACGAGAGTTGACTTCAGACATATGTTGAATCTGATTCTTGAGGTTATTCTGAGAAGCCTTCAGGCGGACCTCCTCCAAGGTCAATTGTCCCATACGGTTTGAAATCTCGGTCGCCTTGGATAAAGCCTAAACAACAAAGAAAAACTTCAGATTATTATCTAAAACAAAAAGGCAAAAGTTATTATTATAACTTACCAGAGAAATCTACTTGAAATTGTCACGGGCCAGCTCTTCGTGCCCGCTATTAGCCAATTCGACCTTATCACCCGGCAATAGCAAATTTTCCTTAAGCTTAGCCTGTACTTCAGGATAAGCAATTTAGACCTCTAGACCATGTTGATTCACCCAGAAATCACCCAGTGAAGGGGGGAAGGAAGAAGGTCATATGTCCTGAAATAAGTAGAAAGGCAACGTTAACACCAAATAAGAGTGTAAAGATCAGAATAGATACAAAGAATGTACCTATAAGACTAGTTGTCTCTTTCAGGGAGGGACTTCCACAGGAGTTGAGTCCCTCTCGATTATTAGTGGAGTCGATCTAGAATGGGATTCATGTTACGTGTTGACAGGAGGAATCACTATTTGGGTATCTGGTTGTCTCAAGTTTTTCTTCTTCCTCAGAGCTGAATGGAGCAAGGAATGAGGATCATCGCCCATATCAAATAAAGCTGGAAAGGCAAAACGAAGAAGTCAATACCTACATCAACTTCGAATCTAAGGTCTCGGTATTTAATCTACCGAGTGCTTTGATCCTTCCAAGCCAATGGGAGATAGTGGAATGCAGTGTAAATAGCTTCGGCATATGTCCACATTTGGGGAGGGACCAATCGCACCCGCAATAGCTATTCGTCTAATTTTGAACCAACTATTTGACTCCACTTTTGATTAACAGTGGCTTTCCACCCTAAAGGAAAGGGTTTGGCTTCAGGATCCATATGAATATAAAAGTAAAATTTCTTCCAATTTTTTAAAGAGGGTGTCCTCTTGCTGAACTTATACCATATCTTCTGACGTTTCGAAAAGAAGAAGAAGTCCTCATATGCACGACGATAGGGACTAATTATCAATCTTGCTAAAGGAGCATCTAGGTCAATATCTAAGTTGTGAAATAGCCACCATTCGGCTACAAGATCCCTCCAGGCATTAGGATGTAACTGGGGAGGGAAAATATCCAATGCGGTAAGAATTTAAGCTAACCTAGCAGAGAGAGGGTACTGGAAGCCACTTTTAATTTGGTTGAGATATATGGTGAAATACCCCTCGGGCAGGTGTGTGGCCTGGTCAGATTGATTTGGTAACATAATATAGGCATATCTCATCCAAAGGTAACAACTATGAAATTCTTTGATATGCTCTGGGTGGGTCTCAGAGGACATATCCTTAACCCGAACGTTTTCTGAAGAAGCCAGTCAACTTAGTCCGATCTCTGAGGCTAACTGGGCATTCCTAGAAATGTCTACAGGAGAAGTGATGGCGCTGAAGTATACACTTAAAAGCGTGTCTTTCAGGGGCTGTGTCCCCGTCGATGTCAAGTAATAAACTGGAAAAGTCCAGGTATCAATACACGGGATTTATTTCACAAGCACCAAAGTAATCGGTTTCCTAATTGTTTGAGCGGAATAAAATTGGATAATTAAACTAACTATGCTAAACCCTAACTAAATCTAACCTAAGCGATCCAGAACCGATAATTCACCCCGGAATAAGATGCGATGGAGCTCAAATCAGTAATAAACACAGATCAATATACGAATGCTACGCATGCAAAGGATATTGAATATGCAAACTAGGTTTATTGGTGCCTAGACTATTTCTCTATTTGTAAGCGGTAGGACTAGTTCCGGGTCCAAAAACTAAGGGTCTATAACGTCGTGGGTGTGTCAATTCTCTAGATTTTTGGGTTGTCAATCCTGGTAAGACCAGACTTATATGTTCTCTAGATTTTTGGGTTGTCAATCCCGGTAAGACCAGACTTATATGAAGCCTAACAGATTAAACCTAACAAAGTACGGAATCGAAACCAATCACAAAAACAGTAAACATCCATAAATCAATTGCAATTATTATTAATAAGAGAGGAAGAAAATAACAATGAAACGCGTATCCAATACTAAGCTGCAGTTCACAACTAGTTAAAAGTAATAAAAAAGGAGAAAGACTTCCCTTAATTATACCGTTAATCGAACTCCGGCGGTTGGAATTGAAAAGGTGGAGAAGATTCTCCCAAAATCTGAGTCAAGCTGTAGAAAAAATTCAAACTAGCTAAAACCGTAGTTCTTGATAGAGGAAGAGAGAATTATATAATTACTGGATAACCTAAAACAAAAATATAATGTTCTACTTATAGTTTTGGCTAAAAGAGAAATAATCTGAGTTATTGTGAATTATCGATCCAAACACGACTCGTGTGCCCCTCGCATACGATTTGTATGCTTTGGCCTAGGTCTATCTTCGAGCTGCTTCAAAATCACATGAGTCGTGTTCACCCTCTAGGAAAACTAATTGCTTGGCCTAAAATCACACGAGTCGTGTGGCCCCTGAACACGAGTCGCGTGTCTTGCCTACTCCATTCTGAACTTTCTTTTCAATGCCACTTCACATAGATTTCGGAGATCCCGACTAAGACCTATTTACATACACATAAAACCACATAAAGGCACCAACGAAGAAGAAACACAACCAGAAAACTCTCACAAGAACTGGAAAAGTAAGCTAAAATGCAAAGAAATGTCACAAAACATCTTGAAAGCTAAAATAGTGAAAAATACACAGAACACAACATCGAGTATGTAAATGTTATAAAAACCTCACCGAATATATTAGAATCATCGTGAAAAGATGAGGCCAAAACCGACCTCATCAACTACCCCCCACTTAAGATCTTGCTAGTCCCCAAGCAAATAATTAAGAATCCAGAATCATAACATACCCTTTTGTCTGAAAACTCAGCGTGAGTTTGACTATACCAATTCACCAGTCCCTAAATATGCATCAGAGACATCAGAGTCCTATGAAAACCATGTAGACAACAACTCTTATAAGACTCACACTTTCATGCCTATATTGGTCAAACAAAACGGAATGTGCAGGATTTATATGACCTGATTTTTACCTCATAGGTAGTCCCTCAAATAGCTCTCATAACAGGTGTAAACAAGAAAACACTTATGCAATCATACATATGCACATCACATGGCAAACAAATGGCAATCCTAGCATAGTCTTTGGCTTAGAGGATAAAATCGGAGAACCTTTCTCGGCTTGTAATGTTAACAGTTATGGGTGAGGTATGTCAAGGTCATTTAGGTATACAACCCCTCTATTCAAGTTCAAATAGCATCTGGTTAGACACGGGTATACAAGGAAACAAGAAGAAGTCACCAATCCCAAACAATTATTACTTATCAGCAACTAGGTATAAACATAAGGCATGGAAAGAGAAAAGTGAGAGAGTACCCCCCACTGAATTGCAAAGCACAACCCGGATTCACATAAAAGAAACGGAGAAGTCTGAATCACAATAGGAAAAACAAACCTATAGGAGTGAAGATTTCTTAATCACTCGGGAAAAGATAATAATTTAGGTACTTAATAAGCCCAAACACGCATATTTTTTTCTTTTTATTTTTTTTTCACAAAGAATGATGAAACGAAAGGAAAGGTGATTCGATCTAGTAGACAGTTGAAGCACATACCCGAAAATAAGGAATGGAGTTTATTAACCAAACACTAACTCAAAATTGAGGGGAGGATAAGTCGAAGGGTCAAGTCAAAGTGAAGGGATTTTTGCTTGTAGCTTTAACGTGTTTGCCTTGTAATATGGCTATGAAAGAACAGTCTTCAATCTCAAAAAGGGTGATCTAAGGGATAGTCAATGTTAGGTTCGAAAACGGTTAAAAATACAAAGAAGTGGTGTGTGTGCTAGTGTGGTTACACCTAAGGGTCTCCACATCCCAAGTCCTAACTACAGCCAAGTGCAGGATACATGCTAGGTTCCATGATCTAGTGCATGTATGCATGATTGCCTCACGAAAAGGATGAAGACCAATGCGAAATGGTCTTTTTAGGCTCAAGAATAATGTTCACTCAAGCAATTTAATATATTCAATGGTTCCTAATCACTTTCACAATTTACAGCCTAAAAACATAGCTCGAATGTTGAACCACTACATGCAAGTTCATATTTCCCATTAAAATAGAGATACAAGCTCAAGGAATAACTTCTTGGCACAAACTGACTATTAGGCATAAAACAATTCCAGAATTCCTAACGATTCATATGAAACAAGCACGAAGATCTAACTTCGGGGACAGTTCAACAATGATTCCAAGCTATTTTGTGAGATACAGCATCATTTCCATACTCAACACACAACCTAAGCTAATATAGACATACGAAAACAGAAATAATAACAAAACTATACCAGCAGACACCCAAGAACACAAAACATGCAACAATATACAAGATAAATCATAGTTACCAACATAAATAAACAAAGAATGAGAGAAAAGGGAGAAGCCCTTCCCTACCCCCACTGCAATTTCACTTACTCCCAAAAGTGCAATGGGAATAAGGCAAAGAAATAGGAGATAAGAAAGGAAATACCGCTCAATCACCTTGGGGCCTAGTGTAATTCTCAAACTGGTCAAACTGGCCGTCGACCCGCTGCTGCCAGGCTCGCTGCTCACGCATGTGCTCCTCTATCATCTGCAGCATCCATTGCCGCCACCCTCTCTGCTCCTAAAACTGCTCATCTACTCTTATCTCCATGGATTGCTACCTTGCTCGCTGCTTATACAGCTACTCCTGATGCTCCTGCCTCCACTCTGCCTGGTGGATCTGCAATTGATCCAACTGCAGCTGCATAGCATCCATCCTAGCTAAGAACATAGGTGGTATGGACTCAGGGGGCTGGGATCCTCCACTCACAGGCTCCTCATCCCTGTGCTTATCATCACTCGAATCACCTTCTGCGTCTACTGGGTCATCGACCTCCATCAGGATTTTACCCATTCTTCGAGAAGAGCTCTCATGTATACCTTCCACTGGTCCTGGAGAGAACTGCAAAGTAGAAGCAGCCAAATATTTCCTTCAATAGGCTCTAAAGAAGAAACACAATCAGGGCCATGGAAGTGAATAGCAATCCGAGTAATAACATGGCCTAAGCCTAAGGCCCCGAGTTGCTTCTTCTTGCTCTAGCAGCAAATACAAACGCAAGATACTCTCCTTTATTAACTCGCAGTCCCAAATGAGCCAAGCATAGCATCATCATATCAGTTTTATTAACCTTGTTGGACTCAATCTTACCACTGAAGTTATGACAGACAAATTTATATAAGAAGAATAACAGTCCAGTCTTAAAATCTGTGGCCTTACAGTTAATGAAATTGAAAGTACCTAACCCATGAGTGGCCCAGAATTTTCTAGGTATCTCGTCCTCTAGCCAAACTAAAATACCTCCCTTAATACCTATAATCAGACCAAGCATAGATGCATCGAGCTCTCTTTCTTGCCCAAACAACCTGAACCTAATCTTAGCATCAGAGGTTGTGTCAAAATCATTACAGACTAGGGTGGTGTAAAATTCTAAATTCAATTCATAGTACGAGTAATTAAGATCATGAAAGAACTCAAACCACCCTAATTCTTGTAGTTTAGCCTTGAATGCATCATATAACTTATGAGAAGAAAGGTATTTCTTAGGCAAGCACCGATAAGGTACGGATACTAAAGATGAAATTATTTTATACCGTTTTCCTTCTTCTGGGTTAGGAAATGGAAAAGGACAAAGCTTACGCGATAAACTGGGTAATGGTTCCGTACGTGATGGCGGACCCTTCTTTGGTGGTAATACGGAAAGATACTCAGTAGGTTACGGATTGGAAGATTGAGGAACCTTCATTGGAAAGATAACTGTATTCTTAGTCCTAGGCATCTGCAGAATACAATTAAAATAGAATTGTTAGAAAAAGCAACTGTGAGCGAGTGACCTTTTTGTGGAAATTCGAAAAGCGGTTTTTTAAAGTCGTTTTGAAATTGATTTAGTTCACGACGCAAGCGTCTTGGCGCTCTCGTGAACAAAACTACGTGATAAGCCTTCTCGAGAGACTCGTCGAGCGTAAAGCGATAAGAAATGAGATATAATTTGATTTTGGAGAGGTGTACACACGTTGCGAGCATCTTGGTGCTCTCGTGTGCACAAGTGACTTATTTTTTGAAGACTTATCACGAAATGGTAATAAAAGCGGAGTAAAAGGAAAACGTTCCCAAGCGAGTGGAAGGTTCCTTTCCTAGTACCCCCCGCTTAAAGATGCGGACCCAAAATAGGGACTTGAGGCTTTCGGAGGAAGGTTCTCCAAACAAATGT
>CAOJCR015389151.1:0-10826 GCA_948330485.1 Euphorbia neoarborescens
TATTAATTAAATAGCATAAAAAGTGTATAAAATGAAATAAATAATATCTATTGAATAACAAAAAAAACCAGCTATTGAATTACATAAATCATTGATAATTATTGTATCACAAAAACAATGATACCTATTGTGTATCAACAAAACACTGATACCTTTTGTATCACAAAAATGGTGATACCTTTGGAATCACAAAAGTACTGATACTACAGTATCACAAATGATTATGATATTAACACCGTATCAGAAAATATACTGATACCGTAACGTCACTAATCTCTAATACTTCGGCGCTTATTCAAATTTAGTATCACTAAGCGTTACCTTCTGCAACACATTCTTTAGTATCACTAAAGGCTTTAGTGACACTGCCTCCAGTATCACAGAAGACCATTTTTCTACTAATGATCCTTAGAAGGGTTATAGAAGTAACATCCCTTAGTTTCCATAGGGTATCCACAAATAGGCACTTGATCGATTTGGACTTTATTTTCCACTTGTCAATCTCTTGACATGTCCAAATTAGTCCCAAATCATCAACAAAAGAAATCATAGGCTTTTAGACTTTCTGTATCGCATATGGAGTTTCTTTCAGTTGCCTTACTCGGTGTACAGTTTAACATGAAAGCTATTGTCTCTTAGTGTCGCCTTAAAAGGATAAAAGGAGCATTACTTGACTCATTATTTGAGCTAACAATGTCTGATAAAGTTCTATTCCTCTTTTTAGCCACATCGTACCACTACAATGTCCTAGAGGAATAAATTGAGATAAAATCCCATGCTTTCTTAAATATGTATCAATCTCTTTGCCCCTTTGATCAGATCGATGTGCTCTATCATCTTGCCAACCTGTTATTCCACTTCTTTTTTAAAATCCTTGAAGTGATCAAGAATCTCCGATTTTTACTTCATTAAGTTGATATGACATATCTACAAAAGTAATCCGTGAAAGTAACAAAGTAACAATAACCAAATCTAGCACTTTTGCTTATGGACCCCCATACGTCTGAATGTATTAAGTCCAATAGCCCACTAGCCCTTTCACCGATTTGTTGAAAGGGGCTTTGGTCATTCTTCCCTTTAAACAAAATTTGCAATTTCCAATTGACCCAAAATCAAATAAACCACCATTCCACTTTCGTGAAGCCTAAAATTGCATTTCCCGTTCACTTAGCCTAAATGACAATGCTAGATACTCACAGGATTAGTCATTTAATCTTTTCAGTTATGAGATTAACTTATTTCAAATTAAGGACATACTTGCCATTACTAAGTAACGTCGTTCTGTAAATAATATCGCTACATTGAGTATTTATAATACCATATCTGACATTAAATACAAAACTATCTATGTCTAACTCTAGAAATTGAAATAATATTCCGACAAACGGCAGGTATATAATAACAATCTCTAAGTTTCAAAACAAGTCCACCAGGCATCTTCAAATATCATCTATCAGACCTCGAGATTTTAGACTTTCGTCCTTTTCTCGACTCGTAGACCCATTTTGACAGATCCTATTCATCTCCATAACATATATACTAGAACCACCCGCTTGGATGTTCTCTTGCTCCCACTAAAGACAAGCAATTTCTAAATTCCTTTTCTCTCCATAACCATAATATTTATCCACAGGAGAAATACAAGACTTAGCACTAACTGCCTTGCTTTGGCCATACCCTCTCGAGTTTAGCTTTAGCCTTGGCCTTGGCCTTTTCCTTATCTATAGGGTGTGAACCCTTGCTTACCAGCAATATCCCTTAATCTTCCTTATCAACTGTACCATCAGCTTCAATTTTATAAAGTTGTGGTATTGTCTTTATCCATACCTCGCGTATGATAATTGACAATAAAATGATCATAAGATTTAGGAAGTGACCATAATGATGTTCACAGATCGTTCTCGTAGGATCAGTGTGTCGAGATGGGCCAGTGTTTCCACTTCCCTTTCATCTTAAACATATAAGTACCCAAGATGTCCTAGCAGCCGTCCTACATGAAAATTGTGTCCTCATTGTTAGGTACCGTCCTAGCCTTGCTTAATCTTGATACAACCTTTTCAAGTTGTCAAAGATCTCGTAAGCTCGCCCCCTTAATAAACTGTTTTTTAGTTCTAGGGCTATGGTTCCTAACTTGAGACACGTGACATCACTATCGTCACAAACATATCGATAATGAATCAAACACTTCCAAGACCATATGGGTGTTCAACTGATAAATGCCTAAAACAAATTTCACCATTTTTCATCTTAGAACTATTCGTAAGTTGTTAGACCAATCCATGAAATTAGTTCTAGAAAATTCTCCTTGGACAATTATGGATTGGAGTGAAAAATAACTTTTAGTGAATGTTAATAATGCAGCCAACACATTAAAGCAGAAAACCTTTAACTATTCTTTCGAATATACTATAGAGAAAAAGAAAGTAATGCAAAGTAAAATAAGAGACTATAAATAACAACCATAAACATTAAACAAATCCATATTTAATGTACTGTTGGTGATAAAATGGTTGTCTTAACCAAGATCCTCCATATCACTCATAATGGCCCAAACTAAGTTTGTTATGTAAAACCATTATAGTACATTAGGTAGGGCAACCAACCCACTCCACAATCTATGGATTCTTGGTTTGAGGAGTTCATGGCATATTACTCCTCTGTGCTCAGGCCAGGAATTTCACTACAACCTATAGAGTCAAAAACCAATATTCACTTGATTACCATACCACGATAAAAACCCATTTGTCTTCAGACCAATTACCATATGATTGGATATGGCATTGACCACATGACAATTTTCTTTAGATGAATTTAAATCACGTATCTAATCACCCTATGTTAAATCAATTGATCTAATGTGGATGACAATGACACTTTCCATACTAAGTCGTCAATAAGAGGACCGAGCTGTGAATCTGGAAAGCACATTTGGAGACTCTATATTTTAGTTTGGATTCAAATCTTAAACGGCTTAGCATGACTAATCGTGGGTAAGACACATGAAACCATATAAACCATTCACACAATGCAACATAAAATGCAGATATAATGCATGTCACCTTTGAGCGTTCTATTACAGTGTTATCGAACGCTACAAATAATTAAACTAATTATTACATAGTTTCATAACTCTCAGCTTGTACTTTACATGGGCTCCACTGGGCTTCCGCTGTATCGGGTTTGACTTACCTGTGCCTCCGTCAACCGGGCTTGCACCACGAGCCCCCAAAATTATGAACTTTGTTGAATTACATTTATATAAAATTTATAGACAATAAATAACTACATAAATTAATTACAACAAATTAACACCGCACATGGTACATTTAACCAGAATAAATAAAATATAATCGATCTAGTAATTAGGGCCAAATTACCGTTAACAACATACATACAATCCAATTGTACATGTCGTGTGTAATCTCACATAAATGATGCATGACAATGGCAATATAAATCACATATCCGATTTTAATTATGTCCAGCCATTAAATGATGATCGTCTGACTTTAGCCACTATAACATAACCAGTCGGGATCCGTTAAATAAATTTTATGCTCCCAGGAAAATGATGTAATCTCAAATCTAGTCGTCCGTTACAACCCCGTGCCATGGGTTTATCAGGCCAACCATCGGTCCTTTTTCAATTAAATATATCTATTATAAAAATTAAATATGCATGTATAAATAATATAATACAACAACATTTATACACATAAAAATTAACCGGATTAATTAAATATGTATCGGACCAACCGAACTTGCTTTAAACAAAAATCGCACGTGTTACATAATTAATTTACTAAAGGTTAAATTTAAATTAAATGTATTAATTGTACCAAATAAAACTTTATAAAAATTTAATTTCTCCAAATTAATTACATATTAATTAATTTATACCTATATAAATTAATCCCTTAACATGAAATACATAATTAATTTATCATCGGTAAAATCTAATTAAATGTGTTAATAGGACAAAATTCAATTTTATACAAATTATAATTTTTCTACATAACCACATATTAATTAATTTATACCCAATATAATTAATTAATTACGTAAATACAAAAAATAGGTCAGACCGCATTGTCAGATGTCGCGTGGACTGCAACCCGTCCCCGCCCACGCCTACTGAGCCGGCAGGCTGGACAGCTTCCAGTATGCTGGGCGTAATGCCCAGTATGCTGGCAACGTTGCATGCATTAAGCATGCAACGTTCATGCAGCTGCATGCATTTGCATGCAGCTAGACAGCTGGCTGCCACGCGGCAGCCAGCTGTGCTACATGGAAATGCATGCAGCCAGCCGCTGCCAGCTGGCTGGGGTTGTTCCGGTAGCCCTTGTCGGCCGCCGACGGCGGCTCTGGTCACCAGAAATATATATATATTTTATAAAACTATAAAAATTTCGACAATATTCCGACATAATTCTGAAAATGCAGAAAATCTAGAAAAATCACATAAACTCTAAAAAAATTAAAATTTTATAAAAATCCAGAAAAATCCGTATTCATCAGAAAGTTATACATAAACAGAAAATAAAATAATCCCAACCTAGGACTAACAGTTCATGCATAAAATTCAAGATATGGATAAAAACTGTATCGGGGAAAAATATTAAAAATCCCGAAAACCACAATGGTAGTCTTAATAAAAAAATACCAATTCCTCAAAACCTGTGGCTTTGATACCACTGTTGGGACCTAGAGAAAATAGCCGGCACATCGAAAGCGTCGATTTAAAAATTTTCGAGTCCGGATCCCACGCCCCTGATCTTGCAGAAGCGATATTTTGATGTAACCACTATATATTGATTGAATGTGCCAAAGGGTAAATTTCCAGAAAATAATATATAAATATTTCAGGAAAGTTACAGTGGTATAGAAACCGCAGGTCTGAAAATACGAACCCTTCATGCTCAAATGCGGGATCAACTTTAGGCTCTAGACCTGTACTAGCAGAATATACTGGATGGACGAATCGAGGATACATCCATAAAGAATGAAATGAGACAAATCCCATAGGCCGACTTGGCCGTCGGCAATCACCAGACACGGTGGTCGGTCACCGACAGGCCATCGTCGGTCACCACTCTCTCTTACTTCTTCTACGGCCAAATGGCCTATTTTCTCTCAAATACATATTAATGGTCATAGCACTAAAAACATATGAAAAATAGAAATGGAAGGCTTTATATATAGTAATGCCATTTCTTTCAAACGACTATAATGCCTTTTAGAATTAACATAATTACAATTATGTATTCTAATAAGCATAATTACCATTTTAATTCTCGAAGTTAAGTCTAATTAAATAACTAGCTCTTAACTTTTATTTTATCAAAATAAAATAACATAATTAATTAATAATAGATCAAACTTAATTATATGTATTAATTGGACAAAATTAAATTTATAAAATTTTAATTTTTTCAAATTAACTACATACTAATTAATTTGTTCCTATAAAATTAATTACATAAAAACTAAAATGTAAACTATTTAATTAATAATTTACTTTACGTAAATCAATTAATTTGATTAACTTAATAATCAATTAATTCTTTATGTTGTGTAAATTAACTAATTAAATATAATAGACTTAAAATACTATTAAATCTAATATGACCAACCTAATCATATTGATTTAATAAACGCATCCTCTACATACCTAATACCTGGAACTAGCTAATCATATGCGAAAGATCTTATAGGACTGTCTTTATGTTGGCAGTAGGCCTAAGACCCACAGGCTAACAGTGGGTTCTAGCAAACCATGATAGTCCTCAATTGAGATAGCTAAGTAGTCCCTCTATATATAATCGAGATATCGTCCTTGTAGCTGTTCTTGAATTATCCCTTGTCATCTGATATCGGAGTGTATATATTAAGGGGCATGGCTCCGTCATCCCACATTATTATTACTTTCTTGATCTAGAATGGATTGTCAAATCAAATGAGTGCCCAACTTATTTGGGAATAGCCATACACGTACAATCCCATTCCATCAAGTGACCTATGATATCATCTCAGTGGGTACTGAATGGCAATCTCATCCGACTCATAACTAACATACGCATGTTCACTGATCCACCCAATCATACTTTGTTAAGGATCCAGTTACGGACCCATAAGATGTATGTCAAAGTGTATGGGATCCCAATCTATGATAAAATGATCTCAGATCTAAGGATAAAATAAGCCCTACCACAAGAAACACCGAATGACGATGGAACCATGTCGTGTTTTCTGTGCAGATCTATCCAATCCCGTATGGGGCCCATACGTACCTGCATTTATAGCATCCGCAATTAATCAATGCAACCTACATTATGAACTCCTGAATTGTTAACCAATGCATATGTTTATAGTTCTATTCATTCCCATGACTTAGAACAAACCTGAGATATCTGTTTATGATATAAAATCAATAGATACTCCATATATTATAGTACAAGATATAAAACCTATGGATTAACGCATCTCTTAAGGTGACACAATAATGTATATTTAATACAATGAAACAACATATGTATAATATACATAAGAGTCAATACTACGACCTAAGGTACACCAACATTTTCATTTGAAATCGAATGGAACAACTCATCTATACTAACCACACAAATAAAACCCAAAGCAACATGAGAAATCAGAACTGTGAAATTGGAATGATGAAATAAAACATATAGAGCAAAGCTAAACACCTGACGAAATACAAATTAGTTTAAACTAGTAACAAAGGACTTCAACGGGCAAGCCTCGGAAAATTATTTTAATCTTTTAAAGTAAGAAAAACAGTGAACTATAAATGACTTAGAGCAATATTACTGATTTTTGTTATTTGTTTGAAAAAAAGACCAAAAAAAATTAACAAAAGGAAACAACAATACATAGAAGGGAACCTTAAACTAGCGTTAACAGCCACATTATGCCAAAAATAAAATCATAATTGTGACAATGAAGAAGTTAACAACTTGAACTTATACAAGGAATTAAAACAATAGAAAGACAAAAGGTGAATACACAAAAGATTTTTAAACTTAACTAATTGAGAATCTAAAAAAACTTGAGTGTACACAGAATAAAAAGTAATATATTCATGGTATACATACCATTTTGAAAATTTGAAACACAAATGAACACTGTAACAAGAATGCTATATTACAGAAAAGAGATGAAAATCAATTAGCAGAACACCAGAATATGAAACAAGATGAAAGTTAATGGCATACAGGCTATTTTTTTACGAAATCCAAAGGACGCAAAATAGAGAATATAACATATTACCAAATCCAGAAACAACAATGCAGATTAAGAAGATTACTAAATCAAAACATAACAATATATCACTGGAGAATTAAACAGGAAATGAAAGTAAAAAAAACAACACACAAGTTAAAGCAGTAATGTAAATAAAAAAAGAGAACACAAATGGAATGAAAAATCGTTGTTGAAAGCATTTTGAAGTCTATAGACCATATTTTTTTTCGTTGAAAGCCAGAAAACGCAACCAAAAGGTGTTGCGGAATACAACAGATTATCAATTAGAACAAAACGAAACAACAGGTTACTGACACGCTTTTGGTGGTAGTTGAAAACTAGTTACCAAATCGCTCACTAAAGGGCAGTGTACCCTGTCGCTGTCAAGTAATAATCCTGGTAAGTACAGATATCGATCCCACATAGAAAGTTTCTACAGGCACCAAATTACTAGGCTTTCTAACGTGTTTGAGCGAACAATTAAATTGATAAAAGATTAAAAAATTGATAAAAGATTAAAAAATAAATTGCAATAAAAATAAAACATAAATTAACCATGATCTTAACTCAATCTTTATTTATAACGGATTTAATAACACAACGCAGATGCGAGTCCGATCTATAAATATAAATAGGGATGGCTCAATTAGGTCAAACTAAGGTCTAAGAGGCACAAAATTACTAAACCCTAAATATGTTGATCAAACAATCTAAACTAGCAACTCTAGGTCCGATTATGCTGCCTAGCCATTCTTCCTTGTTTAGAGGTGATCTAGCTCTAGAAATCAGAAAATAGGAACCCGAATATTCCATGGAGTTGTCAGTTTTAATGGTTTCCTAGGTTTTAATCAAGGTAGGGTTACATATATAAATTAGGTGAAATTGGGACTTTGTAAGACTAGATTAAAATCGAGAAATCAAACATACAAGTGAAATAATAATTAATATTGAAATCAAAACCTTAACTGAACAAAATTGAGATGAAAAGATTTAATGATATCAATCATCGAATAATTGGTTGTAAGCTCACATCAAATTAACAGGAATAGAGAAAAGATTAAACTTATGTCCTAAACAAATTAACCGGATCTTAACGGTATGAAATCGCTCAAGGTGAACCGCTATAAAAATGCCAAAATTCAATTAACAATCGCGAATCGCAAACGGGGAAGATTATGTGTATAACTTGCACATTAATATTTATTGAAGAAATTGAAAACTGAAACAAACCCTAAAACTTCGTCAAGCTTTTTGGTACAAGAGTTGAATGAAAGATAAGTATAAAAAAACCTAAAACAATCCTTATATAGTGTTGCAAAAGAATTATAACTGAAATAAAATTCGTTCTAAGCAAAAACATGTCAACTCGTCGAGTTGCAAGGTTAACACGCTGAGTTGCAAAAATTCTGCCCTGGTACGCCGAGTTGAGCTGCGACACGCCAGCGACGCACCGAGTTGGTGGGTGACATGATATGTTGTCCTTCCTTTCCTCGATAATTTCTGCATGTAACTATAGCACACTGAGTTGCATAGCCTAACACGGCGAGTTGTGTAAATTCCACATAACACATTAAGTTTCATGCATGTTCCTTCAACCAACTTTAAATCTTCATAACTTTAGCATCCGAACTCCGATTTCTGTAATCTTGACCCGTTGGAAAGCTCGTAGCATGATCTTTAGCTCTTCTCTTGAAGCTAACTCCGAAATCTGCCTCCAACTACCTCGAAAATTGGTAAAAAGATCCTTAGCTCTTTTCATCCCAAAGTCGAATTTTAACTCCCCATTTCTTCTTTTCCTTATAGCGGCTCTCAGTCCCTATACTTATCAGCTCATGAAACAGGTCAAATTACATAAATCCTCTGTCTCAACGACCTCAGATCAAAATGAACCAAAATAAACAAAAAATAAACAAAATATACACAGACTCACAAAACAATAAAAATTGTAAAAATGCATGATACGCAACACGAAAATGCCAAATCTCAGTCAAATCATTCATTAATAGGACTTTATAATGCCCAGAATATAAGGTCTAAACCGACCTTATCAACTACCCCACACTTAGAACTTTTCTTATCCTCAAGCAAACTACTCAAAACTCAGAACCAAGCAACCAGTTTTTACCTGAAAATCCAACTAAAATTTAACCATGCAAGTTCACCAATTCCAAACATGTAGAAGAAATTCACACAATAATAATAGCCATCTAGAGACAACAAACATAAGTACTGTTGTTCCACATGCTTAAACTAATCAAATGAAAAGGAAACATGAGAGTTCATGTAACTAGTTTAGATTTATCTCACAGATTTCACTCAAAATATGCTCATAATTGTTTACGGTGAGAATAAAACACACAAAATCAAATAAAGAATGCATCATATAGCGAACTGATGGCAATCTCGGTGCAGCCATTGACACTAAAGGGCAAAATCAGAGAACCTTTATGGCTTGTAACGTTCTGAGGTATGGGTAAGGTGTGGCGGAAGTCATTTAGGCTTTACCTTTATTTATACTGAAAACCATAAGAAACAAATCCGGGTATATAGAATTGAGAAGAAAACTGCATCACTTTTTGAATAACAACAAGCAACTTTTATTTCGATAGATGTGATGAAAAGAACAAAGGAAGGGAAGACATCACAGATATGTACATTAACTGAAAAAAATAATTCGGGTATAAGAATGGAGAAACCCTGAATCAGAAGAGATCATAAAGGGAATCAAGTTGTGGAATTAAGTTCCACTAAAACACTTTGGAACAAATTCATGAATTTAACAATGCTATTCAGAGAAGATTATTTCACGAATCAAACATATTAGAACCCACCCCACACTTATTTCAGACTTAGTTGCTTTGTTTAAAAATAGAATAATATATATTTTTTCTTTTATTATTTTTATCTTTCTCTTTTTTTTCTTTTTTTATTATATAGGGTGCAATTTCCTTTGGAATGTGATAGTGACTACCCAGACAGAACAATTTGAAGTACAAAATCAGTATTCAGTATTAAATAAAGGAAAGGATAGGTCGAAGGGGAATCAAAGTGAAGGGAATTTGGCTAAAGCTTTAAGGCATTCGCCTTGTATTGTGGCTTTTGAAAGAATAGGCTAAAAGCTCAAATTAGGGTTCTAACAGTTGGTTGTGCGTTGGGTTCAAATGGGGCTAAAGTGAAAAGAAATGTGAAAGGCGTGTGTGAACGTGTGGCAAATCCTAAGGGTCTCTACATACTAAGCTCTACTTGTGTCAAGTGCAAGACTACACCGAGTTCTATGATCTAGCATTTAATGTCTGATTTTACTCTCAGAAAAAGAATAGAACCGAAGTGAAATGGTCCCAATTGGCTCAAATAGTCCTCACTTTAAGTACAGAAGAGTTATAGTGTGTTCTTAGTTGCTTTTACTCTTTCGTTGTTCCTAATCACTATCTTTATTCAAGCATGGAAACAACAGTAAATGATCGAACCACTGTAGATAATTACCCTTATTGGTTTCATGCAAAGACATTGTTTAGATTGGCTAACAAACATAAACAAGCTAATTCCCAACATACTTAGTTCAG
>CAOJCR015390503.1:0-10102 GCA_948330485.1 Euphorbia neoarborescens
CCATCCATCTTCGAGCCCAACTGTTTTCTATTGGAACATTCCATGTTATAGATGTCAACACGCTGTGTTATCCGCCTCTTACTCAACACGCCGAGTTAAGCCATGAGTTTAGCTTCTTTGCTTGATAACTTAAGCATCTGACCTTCGATTTGGGCGATCTTGGATCCGTTGGAAAGCTTGAATCATGAACTAAATTTTTTTTTCTTTAGTGACCATCTCCAGATTAAACTTCCTTCCTTGACATAATTAGCTCCAAAGATCTTTTCCGTAGCACGCCTTATCATCATCAGTCTTCAACTCCTGGAATCAAAGGCTCGACAGACGTATTAGAAAACACAACTATTCTTGGTCCTAATGATCTTGGATCTAAAAACAGACAGAAATAACAGAAAAGATAGAAAAACACAAAACTATAAACAAACACAAACTAAATATGAACACGAAAACACATGCAAAATGACACAAGAATGCCAGAAATCAAGTCAAATTATCTGTAATCAGGGTTCTGTAAGGTTCAGAATATAAAGTATAAAGCAACCTTATCACATGCCATGACATTCATCAACTAGCAAATTCCAAACATAACGTCTAGACATCACACCATTATTTGAACAAACATCAACACATTAGAATGGCTAGACATCATGCCATTGATAGGATAGACATCATTCCATCACTCGGCTAAATATCACGCCATCAAAAGGATAGACATCATTCCATCACACGGTTAGACATCACATTGATATCGGGATAGACATCATTCCCTTATTCGGCTGGACATCACACTATTAACAGGATAGACATCATTCCATCACACGTCTAGACATCATACTGATATTGGGATAGACATCATTCCCTGGTATAACTGGACATCATAGCATCATTCGGGTAGACATCATTCCGATAAATGGATATACAATATTCCTTTAAGACATGAAATGCTTCACCCCATCAAAATAGATAGACATCATTTTGTTACGAAGGGAAGGAGCCTTGGTACATTTTAGGATAGACATTATTCAACCCAATGGATGGGTTACTCATTGTTATCAACTTCACGACATTTTCATACATATCACGTCACTTCTATATAAGCGTCATGCATAACACTTTCTATATTCATACCATTCACTTAGAGGTATAGGTTCAACCACAATAAGAGGAGTCTACATTTAACAATTACCTTTCCTAATTTCATATTTGCTTAGGACAGGATGGATCTCATAGTCCCAAACTTGAGAGTAGAGGAAGACAAAGGCAGCAATGCTAGCATCAATAGACCTCAGGATAGGATTTAGGTTTAGACTCAGAAAGAGGGTCATGTTGGAAATCTAGAAAGACAGAGGATAAGGCAATGTCAGCTCGGGGAAATGGCATATTTCATAAACTCTAATAAGTTTTCTAAAGTTATTGCACATCATGTTGCTATTGCCATGGTAGCTCAAGTACAAGTGGACCAAACACAGACGTCGGTGAACATCAAAGGACCTAGAAGAGGTCAGAGGATGGGAAAGGTGGTAGTGATCGAGGATGAGGATGACATGTATTACCCTCTTCCAAGGGCTATATCAAGTATGCCAGAGAAAGTGGCCGAACAGCTGAGAAAACAGAATGAAAGGATGGAAAACTTTATGAATATGATGATGAAGAAGTTGGATAAGGAAAAGCCATCAAGTGTTGAACCAGAGGATTTTGGGATCTTGGGAATTGAACTATTTCCACCAGTGTTTTCAATACCGAGGTTCCCTCCATTCAACGGGAAAGGATCACTAACTATTCATGTGAACCAGATTATCACAGTGCTTTCCATGGCTGGGTTATCCTCAACCAGATTGCTCGTCTCTTTGCCACCACCTTGGAAGGAGGCATAGTTAACTAGTATAATGCCCTTTCGGCATACATTCGAGCAGATTGGAAGAGCTTAGCCGTCAAGTTTGTTGAATTCTATGCCTATAATGTAGAAAAGAAGACCATGTTGGAAGACCTTGAGGCAGTTCAACAGAAGCCGAATGAGGGGTTTGATAGTTACTATCAGCGATGGAGGGACACTCTCAATAACATGATTGTGAAACCTCAGAAGGAGGAACGGTTTGTGAAACTGATTGATGGCAGCTAGGAAATATACAAGAAAGAAATGAAGTATCTTACTTTCCAAAGCTATATAGATGTGCTTACTATAGCAAAGAAGGTGGAACGGTATAAGATCATTCCAAAGACACAGCAGTCTGGGTGTAAGAAGACCTTCACCTCTAGTTCAAAGAGAGGTAGCTCCAGTGGGTCCACCTATGCTCCGGTACCATCAAGTAATGTCGAGATGGGGAGATTCAATCAGAATCCACCTACAATTCAGGTAGCAGATATGGTGGCAGCGGCATCTAACCCTACGGCTCAGCCCCAAAGGTGGGTGAATCCAGGGAGTATATCTCTGGCGAAACTATTCACTAAGTGCCAGAATGCAGGATTGTTGCAAAGTGTTAAGCCCTTTGTCCCGCCGACTGAGGCAGAGAAAGATAACTTTTGTAGCTATCATATAGTCACTAGACACTGAATTGCAGACTGCATTGGCCTACATAATGCTATCTCTAAACTGGTCAGAGAGGGAAAAATTAAGGAACCGCCTCTAGCATTTCTAAGTACATAAGAGAACCCGCTGCCATGATTCGAAGGAAGGACTAATATGATTCAATCAGGGCTGCCCAGTAATTATGTGTTTGATCAGATTATGAAAGCTAATTCGGAAGTGAGCTCAGTTATGGTCGAGCAAAATCCTGAGAATGCAAAGCCAAAGTCAGTGAGTGCAGTAAACAAGGGAAAGCAAGTAGCCAAATCCCCTCTAAAATGGAAGGATCTAGATTCCGACGATGAATATGAAAAACTCCCCAGTACCCTGTAGCTGTAAAAGAGGGAATATTTCCTCAGGGATGGCCCGTTAAGACAGTAACCCGCAGCAGGCAAGTGATTCAGCCAGAATTGGTGCAGCCAAATCAGCCATGCTTAATGCGGGATTTATTCCTAGAAGTGGCAGCTCAGCCCCAGCCACAGCTGTTGGGGAGCCTGATGAGGTTATTGATCAGATCAAGAAGATGTTTGCCAAAGTGAGTATCTGGCAGTTGTTGATGGAAAGTAACAGGCATCGACAAGCACTAGTGAAGAAGATATTGGAGGTAGAGGCCTCTACTATTGCATCCCCTGAGGACGTTTGTGCTCTTATTGATAGTGACAAGAGTGCTGGAACTGAGGAGGAAGAAGGGAACACTAAGCCTGTCATTCAATTTAGTGATGCGAATCTCCCAAAAGAAGGAAACAAGCACAACAGGGCTTTGTTCTTAGCTGTTCAAATTCTTGACAAGGAGATGCCTGACAGTTCTACTTTAAACATCTACCCATTGAAGATCTTACCATTTCTGTGCCTTAAAAAGGAGGCCTTGAAGATAACTCAGACTATCATCAGAGCTTATGATGACAGTAAAAGGGCTCTGATCGGCACATTTGAAATAGAAGTTGAGATCAGGGAGATAAAGTTGGTTGTAGAGTTCACTGTCATTGACATTCCGGTGACCTTCTCATTGCTGCTCGAAGGCCATGGCTCCATGATTTGAAAGCAGTACCTTCTACTGTGCATCAAAATATGAAAGTCTTATTTAACGGTAAGGTTATCACCCTCAGTGCTCGAGAGCCAACCATGGTAGCTTCTATAAGAGAAATGGGAACACCTACTTACGGCTTTCAAGTAGCCACGATTGGCGCTGCAGATGAAAATGAAGGCAAAGATATCTTCTCTCGATACAAGTGGCCTAGTGCTTATATGGCTAAGTTCGAGTTTGTCCCTAGAAAAGGATTGGGAAAGAATCTCCAAGGAATGCCAGAACCTATCCCTGATCCATATCCGACAAACGACAAGGGGATTGGCTACGTGGGAAACCGTAGAAGACAACAGTGGAGGAGAATTCCTTGCCCCATAAATGTGCCTCTCCCTATATGTATGCCTATTCTAACTGCAGAAGTTGCTTTCCAAGGCCAACCAGAACTAGTCCCTTTCAAAGGGAACATGTATCCAGGATTTGAAATTTTTCAGGATGTGGTGAACTTTGATGAGTACGGTCGCGGGTATAAGAAAGTGAAACTACTGGAACTCAACCTTGGGCCAAAGGTGTCTACCGACAAAACCACTGCCTGTATAGAAGAGACACAGCTCGCTAGTGATAAAGTGGACAAGGTGATTGAGCAGCTGTAAAAAAATAATGATTGAAGGGTTTGGATGCGAGAAGGAGAAATTGCGAAGATTGGTCAAGGAAAAAGCCTAAGAGATCGTGAAGATACTCAAAGATCTGAAGCTTGGCCCCAACATAGAAGATGCTGCTGTTGAAGAGGATATTGATGCCAAAGAGGAAGACCTCCTGCATGTAGGAGAAGACTTTATTTATGATGTATCTACTATCTTTGATGTGAATAATGCAGCTTTTAAAGCTGTTAACGCAATGAAAAACTCTTTCGCTTACTTGTGTGATTTATTTCCTGATGGTTCTGTGCATTCATTCAAGCATTCAATTAATGTCTTTAGCATACATGATGCATCATTGCATGAAATTAATCTAGGAACATTAAACGAGCCAAAAATGGTACATTTGTCATCCAACTTAACCCCTGATGAAAAGAGAGAGATAGAAAATGTCTTGAAAAGCATGTTCAAGCGTTCACCTGGTCTTATAAAGATATTCTGGGAGTGGACAGGGGTATTACAGAGAACAGAATCCCACTAATATGAAATTCACTCCGATCAAGTAGAAACTACGATGACTCAGACCAGAATAGGTCGAAAAAGTGAAAGAAGAGGTATAGAAACAATGGGATGCCAGATTCATTGACATGGTGACTTATCCCTCATGGTTAGCCAATATAGTGCCAGTGACGAAGAAGGACGGCAGAGTCAGGGTATGTGTAGACTACAGAGATCTCAACAAAGCCTCTCCCAAAGATAATTTCCCCTTGCCTCATATTGATGTGTTAGTTGACAGTGCAGCGAGATCGGCCATGTATTCCTTTATGGACGGCTTCTCAGGGTAAAATCAGATTTTGATGCAAAAAGAGGATAAGGAAAAGACAACCTTCATAACTGAGTGGGGCACTTTCTGTTACCGGTAATGCCTTTTGGGTTAAAGAATACCAGGGCCACATAGAGCTATAACGACTCTACTACATGACATGATCAACAAGGAAGTAGAGGTATATGTGGATGATATATTGGTGAGATCCAATACACGAGCACAACATGCTGAGATATTAGATCGGTTCATGACAAGGATTGAAAAGTACAACCTCCGTTTGAATCCGAAGAAGTGTGTATTCGGAGTTACATCAGGCAAGCTCTTGGGGCACGTGGTAAGCCAAAAAGGAATCGAAATGGATCCCAATAAGATCAAAGCTATACAGGAAATTCCTGCTCCTAAAACTAAAAGGAGGTCAGATCTTTCTTGGGTTCCTTATAATATGTGAGACGCTTCATAGCCAGATTAACCACCATTTGAAGACCTATTTTCAAACTCCTCAGAAAGAACTAACCCGTCGAGTGGATGCCTGATTGCCAAACTGCTTTTGATAAGATCAAAGCTTACCTTTCCAACACTTGTTCTCCAACCTCCCAAACCTAGAAAACCATTAATCCTGTACCTAGCCATCGAGGAGAGTTCTGTAGGGGAAATGTTGGTTTAAGAAGATGATGACTGGCATGAATTCCCGATCTATTATCTTAGTAAGAAGCTATTGGACTACCAACGTCGGTACGATATGGTTGAAAAGACCTATGCAGCTATGGTTTAGTTGACAAAGAAGCTACGACATTACTTCCAGTCATATCAGATCATTGGTATAGCAAAGACGGATCCAATGAAGAACTTGGTAGATGCACCAGCACTAGAAGGAAAGATTTCAAGGTGGAAGTTGCTTTTTTTAGAATTCGATATAACTTATGTCACCAAGAAATTTATCAAAGGGAGGGCAGTGGCAGAACTCTTGGCTCAACAACCCGTCGAGTCTAATTATATAGAGAACTTAGACTTTCCTAATGAACAATTGGCAGTGATAATAGTAGAGCCTGAGCAGTGGGTAATGCACTTTGATAGAGCTGTAATAAACATGGAGCAGGCCTGGGAGTCATCATTTTCACACCTGAGAAAGAAGTTATCCCCCTCTCCAAGCGTTTAGAGTTCCAAGTTACCAATAATGGGGTAGAATACGAGGCATGCCTATTCGGGTTAGAAACATTGACCACTCTGAAAGCCACGGATGTCACAGTCATTAGAGACTCGATGCTAGTTGTCAAATAAATCTGTGGTGAATAGGATATGAAAGAGGAGTCGCTCTGACCTTACATAGAGATCGCAACTGAAAAGGTCCTTAGATTTAGAAGTTGTGAATTCAGACATGTGCCGCAAGATGAGAATCAGATGGCGTATGCCCTTGCGACCTTAGCATCTATGTGGGAAGGTCCAGTCACCAATCTAATAAGACTGCTGATCTTGGAAACATCCGAGAAGCCCTACTTTGACAAAGTGTCTGTCGTGGTATTGGCATCGATGAGAAACCTTAGTACTTTGACATCCTGCAGTTTTTGGAAAAAGTCAAATACCTGAGGGTGCCACGGATTCAGAAAAGACCACTCTTCGGAAATTGGTAGCCCAATTCAGATTGTTCAAAGGAGAATTGTTCAAACGCACATCAGAAGGTGTCTTACTCAGATGCCTAACAGAAGCAAAGGCCAAGGATGTAATGCAACAGTTACACTCAGGATAGTGTGGGTCGTACATGAACGGGGTGGTCCTAGCTAGAAAGATTATGAGACAAGGATACTTCTTACTAACCATGCAATAAGACTGCATCTGGGAGGTACTAAAATGCCATGAATGTCAGATCTATGGGCGTTTACAACATTGGTCGCCGATGGAGCTTTAGAATCTGGCTACTCCCTGGCCCTTCTCGGCTTAAGAAATAGATATCATTAGGGAAATCCATCCTCCTCTTCCAACGGGTATAAGTTCATCATTGTTGCGGTTGACTACTTCTCAAAGTGGGTGGAAGCCAAGTCCTATCCCACCATCACCGCCAAAACCATGGCCAAGTTCATTGAATGAGAAGTCTTCGTCAGATACGGGATACCTCATCATATAGTCACTAATAACGGTGTAAAGTTCCAAAGGGTAACTGTGGAATTACAAGCAGAGCATGGAATTAAACATCACAGATCATCACCCTATAGACCCAAAGCAAGCGGAGCCATGGAAGCTGCAAATAAGACCCTCAAGGCTATTCTAAGCAAGACAGACTCCATATATTGGGATTGGGCAGATAAGCTACCTATAGCCTTATGGGGATACAGAACGGGAGTCAGAACGCCAACTGGGGCAACCCTATATAGTCTAATATATGGAATGGAAGCAGTCCTCCTAATTGAAATGCAGATCAGATCGCTGCAAGTTGCACTAGAAGCAGAACCGCCAGAAACAAAATGGGTTCGGTACAGATATGAACAGCTAAATCAAGTAGATGAAGCTTGACTCAAGGCACTAGACCACCTTCAGATGTATCAACAAACAATGGCTAGGGCCTATAGGAAAAGGGTGAAGCATCTCAGATGACCACTGAAACCCGACAATTTGGTATTGAAACAGCTCCATCAAGTCCACACTGACGCTCGTGGAAAATTCAGACCAAATTGGGAGGGCCCCTTTCTGATCAAACAAGTGCTATCAAAGGGCAGAGTGAAGCTTACTGACTTAGACGGCAATAAATTTGCCATCCCTGTCAACCAGGACCACTTGAAACATTACATAATATGAGAAGAAAATAATAAAACTAGAAAATTGGCTAAGTTGAAAACCCCTTAGGGCGGCTTAGGCAAAAGTGAGGCAAGCGAGTGAAGTGGAAAACCGAAAAGGACCCTTCACATCAAGGGATAAGTCGGTATGACATGTAACTTTTTGTATCTCTTAAGCGTTCAGATCAATTTCATTAATGAAGTGTTTTGGTGCTTTAACTTTATCTGATTGACATAATGAACACATTTGAAGCATTTTGAAATAGCCATACACTTAAGCTTGCATTAAAGGGTTTTAAAAGCGGTTGTTATGTTATAACTCGTGTCTTCCAATATCTCGTCTTTCAAGTACAAAGATTGCTCAGAAATGAGACCACTAAGCCGAAAACCCCTCGGGGTGGTTAAAAAAATATAAAATATAATAATAATAAAAACAATAAAATAATAAGAAAAAAAAGAAAAAGAAAAAAAGAAAATAAAAATGAAAATGAACCCCAGTTGAAAACCCGAAAAGGGCAGCTGGGGCAAAGGATTAGCAAGGCCCACACCAGATTCAGAAATCGAACGGACGAATCAGAAAACAACTTAAAGGGTCCCAGAACCACTGCCTGCCCTAAATCTTACACCAGAACCTCGGCTCAGATAGCAAAATGTATCAAGCTGCCCAGTCGTACTACAAGTCGAGAAAGATAAGTGCTCAGCAGATCATCCATGCATACATTCCAAGCACTTACCCACGACACGCGTTATGCATCACGCATACACCATGTGTCATTTTTATCGTCGATCGAAGGGGCAAAAATTTTTGTTTCAAAATTATCGACTGAGTGATAAAAACATCACCATTTCACATTACTCCCGTACACCTCACATCATACAGTATCACTGTATAAATGTTTGCACGAAGGACGAGTCTAGGAGGCATGACCTCTTTGTCCCATAAACTGCAATGCCTTTAAGAAGACCTCACAATTGCAAGGCCGAAGAATTTAAAGAATCCGTATATAGGGGACACCTCTAGATTCAACATGGCTTACGTTGAAACTGTTACGTGATTAGGGCAATCCGCGTAGAGGAAGCTCTGAGACTTCCAAAGGACTCCCCAGTGGATCAAACCTTGATGACTCACCCTTCAGGTAAGTATTCCCCATGCTCACTATTGTGTTCCTATACTCAGCTAATGAATACAGTCATACGAGGGGCAACTATGAGCACGAGATTTTTATCCTAGGGTAATGATGAAAATAACACTCATCAATACCTTTTGTACACCTCGGTATTCATATCGTTTGACCTAAGAACTTTGGCATCTGTGCCATGAAGGACCAAATCAAGTGTTTATCAAATAATTAAAACAAGTCGAGCATACATGCATTCATATGGGCCTAAGGCCCAATTGGGCTCAAACCCAAAACTTAGGCCCATACCCACTTTCAAAACACAAAAACCCAAATAAAAAACCCATTAACCCAATCAAATAACCCTTTTTCCACTTGGTTACAGCTGAAAATCCTAGTTAGAATTAAATGTGAGGGAGTGGAAAAGAAAATGAAAAGGAAAATAAAAAGAAAAAGGAAAAGGGATGAGTATGGCTTGCATTTAATAAGCATGGCTTGAGGTGTCTTAAAGCAACCAAAAACCATGCACATAATAGAGGGATGCACATCCATTCAAGGGAGGGCAGTAATAATTTGAAATTTTTTTTACAGCAAAAAATCTCTCTTCTCTCAACCCATCTTCAACCTCTCAAGAACACATCTTACCTTCTCTCCTCTCCTTCTTATTCTTCATTTCTCTTAACTTTCTAAACACAAAAACCCACCAACACACCCATAAAAACTCAAGAAATAGGAGATTTAAGTCATAAATCTTTCTGTTTTAAGAATTTTCTCAAGTAAAAAACTAACTTATACGAAGAACACACTTGGTTCGGTCACCCGACAATGAACGAAGTGGATCCATAGTTCTCAACTCAAACACTCATGCAATACACGCTTCAAGGGTAATCTATGAGCCCTAAACTACCGTCATTACACTTATTTTTTGTCCATGCATGTTTTTAAGGAAGTTTATACATAAAAATCTATAAACTTTTACGAATAACTGAATATCATAACTTTGGTTGAGAAAACGAAAATATTTTTAGAAAATAACCATGTAATAACTAAAGAACTCTCCTTTTGGATCATATTTATATACCTTGACTGATGTGGAATTTATGGGGGTGAGATCAAGCTTAAAACTGGCTTAAAACGAATAAAATCGGGATATCTGCAAACATGTGTGGATCTC
>CAOJCR015394974.1:0-10522 GCA_948330485.1 Euphorbia neoarborescens
AATTCAAAAAAGAAGTTTTTATGAAAGTTATCACAAGGTTCACTCCTTGCATAAACCAACTTGTATAAAAGACCCTCTTATGGAATATTCTAACCTAGAATATTAGAAGATATTCTAGGATCAAATTGTACATAATTAAAATAATTTGTTTTTATAGTTGTAGGATGACTTATTAGGATGATTTGTTTGCATAATTGTATGTTAATTTGTTTCCATACTGTGCACCACAAAACATGTGTACATCATAAGTAGTCATGTCCTTATCGACCACAAGCCAATGGGGCAGTCGAGACAACGAACAATTCCATAAAGAAAATCCTTTCAAAGATGATGGTGGCATACCGAGATTGGGTAGAGAAGCTACCAATGGCTTTATGGGGATACAGAACAATTGTGCGGACTCCTACGGGTGAAACACCTTATTTTTTACTCTACAGTATGAAAGCAGTGTTACCAGTTGAAGCGGAAGTTTTCAGGGTATCCTTGGAAGCACAATTGCCCAAAGCAAAATGGGCAAAGGCGAGATACGAACCATTGGCAATAATTGATGAAAAGCGACTAATCCAGCATTATAGTGATCACTTGCAAATGTACCAACAACGCATGGCTAGGCCTTATAAGGCGAAGGTTCGAACTCAGGGCTATCAGCTTAAGGCCGGGGAGTTGGTTCTCAAACAGGTGAAGCAGTCCAATATTGATGTCAAGGGCAAGCTTAGACCAAATTGGGAAGGGTCGTTTGTGATGAATAAAGTCCTTGCTAAATGGGCAGTAAAAATCATGGATATGGACGACAACGAGTTTGTTAATTCCATCAACATGGATCGCCTCAAAAAATACTACGTATAAAGTCTACAGGTTGGATGCTGTAAAGAGGAAGGCGAAGTGAGACGATTGTTCAAAGTGGGGACCATTTACCATAGGCCCCCATTTTCATTTCATTAAGGAATTGTTATAAAGCTAGAAATGTTCAAATGTATGTCTATATAGCTGTATGAATCCATCAATAAAACGTTCAACTAAGCAAAGCATTTAAAACTTGTTGTGCGTGATTGAACATATCACCTGTCTTGAAACATGTGCCCAGTGTTCTTAATAGGCGTTTAGGCGCTCGCCTAGGCGCTCAGGCAAGGCGCAGCGGAGCCGGAGCGCCTCGCCTGCATCTGGGCACTGCCCCTTCAATGAGGCGCCGCCTAGGCAAGCGCCTGAGGTGGTGGTTGAGGCGCCAAAGGTGCTGCCTCAGTGCAAATAAGAAAAAATAGAGAGTTTTTTTTTGGAATGCAAAGGGACTTTTAGAAAATTGGTAAGCAATAAATAGGAGAGATATTAGGGATTTATAGATAATTGGAAAGCAATAAATAGGAGAGATACTAGGGATTTTTAGATAATTGGAAAGCAATAAATAGGAAAGATATTAGGAGAGAAATTAGATGTTTTGAAATAAAGAAGCGAGAGATATACAATAAAAAAAAAAACGTTATTAAGGATAATTGGGATCCTTTGTCTTCCTATTCTAGACTTTCATTTCTATTCTAAAGTATCAAATGGTTTTTATATTATTTTGTTTTTTTATTTTTTATTTTTTTTTCAAATGGCGCCTCACTTCGCTTGGGCGAGCGCCTAGGGTGGCGCCTCACGCCTCGGGCAATTTGGGACGGTAGCGCCTAGCGCTTTTAATAACACTGCATGTGCCACCATTTTAATTCGACAAAATGTTCTCTTATACTCGCTTAAAAAGAAAAAGTCCAATGAAGTGAAATCTGCAAGGCGCTTGAGGTAAATATTAGGACAAAAGTCTGGTGAAGTGAAAACCGTAAGGCACTTTAGGCAAAAGTTAGGACGGAAGCTTAACGACTACAATTGTTGGAGTCTCGAAGGTACACCCTATTTTCCATGTATCGCTTCTAAAAAGTGCAGCTCAAAGTAATCATGTGGAGACTTCTCTTCCTACAGACCCGGTGATGGATGTGTCTAATTTCTACATTCTGGTTGCCATTTGAGCACATGGAATTATTTCAAGGGGAGAGGAGAGTTTGTATTGCAATGGTTGGTTGTTTGGCAGGGCCAATCGAAGGAAGAGGCAACATGGGGGACATCCTGTCAATACAGAGTCAATTTCTTAATGTTAGTCTTGAGGACAAGTTCTCAATGGAGGGAGTATTGATAGGAATTTTCCAAGGCCTGTTTTGGCCCACCTTTCCTATAGACCCAAAGTTTAACAAGTCAAAACCAAAAAGAAGAAGTGAGCTACAGCTGATGCTTGATTTTGCTTTGTTGGACAAGTTAGTTATTTTGCAGCGGGGAGTAATCCAGTATGATATAAAAATATGCATGTGTTTGTGTGTATAGTATGCACGAGTTATTCCTCCAACTTTGGTCCTTGTTGGGGAGAGGGAGAGATCCCGGGAAGAGAATAATCTCTGTATTGTTTTTCCTTTATTTTGGATTATTCAACAAAGGTCCTCTGTACATTTCACTCAGTTTGTAATTTTTCTTTATTCTGTTAATTAAGTTTTTGAGTTTCCATCAATATCCATTTGAATGAAGGCACTGGTTGATTGCTCCATCACCAAAAAGAGAAAACACAGCACACTTAGTTCTACACTACTCAAAACAGTGTACTGCGAGTGAACAAGCACGCCTCTAGTTTAAATAGCATTCTAGTCAATTAAAAGAAGACTGAGAATATATTCCATACTCACAGCAAAATCTTTTGGGACCAAGTCAATATTATGAGAAAGAAGCATTTGATATGTATCACGTGCAGAATGTCCAACTGCCAGAAGTACAGCATCATATTCCAATTTCTGACAATCAAGCTGCATCCTGTCTTTTGAATTAGAAACTTTCACTCCCACGACATGTCCATTCCGTATAATTAAATCATCTACCCTTGTGCCAAACATAATAGAAACCTAGGCAGGTCAAAAGCAAGGTTCAGAAGCAAAATGAGCTGCCAGATAGATTTTGTGAAATAAATAAACAAGCATATGTGATAGCTACTTTGTGATAGGAAATTCTTCTATCAAAACTTACACCTATCCTTTGTAGATGTTGCCTAAAATTGCGCAGCAACGGGACCAACTTATCTGTTCCCAAATGAGGCTTCCCATCAATCAAAATACTTTCCGGAGCACCAAAGTGTACCAAAGTTTTCATAACCTAAGATATAACAAGAATGCGACAATAATTATAATTTGATACAATAAAAAATAACTAAAGTATTTTTTTATTTAGTAGGATTTTCTACAATAACGAAAGAAAATTGAAAAGCACAAAAGTCTCCATAATGGAGTCAGAACTGATCTCTCCCTTACCAGATGTTCATATAGTTTGACGTACTAATCTGAGGAATTTGGCAAAGTAAAAGCAAAAAGGAAAATTTTCCATTCACTTCATGAGTCAGAACTGAGAGATCAATCTTACACAAGAGAATTTATTATGCTGACTGTCTTCTATCCCTGTCTGAAATCATATAATAAGCTTTCTACTAGACAATTAAGGCATACCATTATTTAAAAAGTAAAATCATTTTTTCTGAAAGATCCTATCACATTCTTGCTCATTAGCGAGCTAAAATTTTGAGGTCAATCTAAATGACAACTGATGCAGATGAAGAAGAAGTCCCAAATAGGGTTATCATAGAGAGAAATGGTACAGATGACGTATTAATGAACACATAATAAAAACAAGGAACCATTTTATAATTACAAAAGCATTATATCCATGATTAACTGACAGCTGATGCAGATGCAGAAGATGTCCCAATGAAGCTAAGCTACTCATAGAGAAGGATGGTGAAACGACATACATTAAAAAAAAGTACATGCTCAAAAAAATAAACTATAGGAAAAAGGAGAAAAGTACTCACAGCCAAAACACTGTCGGTATTTCTTCCAATCCTAGTTACAAGCTTTCCATCACTCCAAGTACCTGCACCGCCCTGCCATGCATAAGTGCTTAAATAAAACTTAGTAGCAAATTAAAATAAACAAAGAATTTGCAGATAAGATATCTGATTACTAGTACTGTAGGTATGCATGTAGGGTTGGCTGCAACAGCATCGCAATCCAGTGAATTCAATTAAGTCATTCATGTTATGAACATTTATATCTACAACTTTATTAATAAAACTACAATAATAGAATCCAAATTAAGCATGGTACTTAAGGGGGAAATTGCATGATTATGGTGTCTATCTGTAGTAGCCAAATCGTTTCTATAGAGCTCAGCAAAAGTCCAGAACTTAGCTGAAGCATGATAAGGAATTGACAATATCATTATCCTTAATTGTTCATGTGTGATGGCTCAAGCATCATGTCTCTTTAAGGTAGAGCATTCCAAGCTCCTAATTGTACTAGCATTTATTGTTATTAGGATGCTAACCAGCCACAAAACATTACCTTATGATACCTGTACAGGTTGATGTCTACTCTTTTACTATACATCATGAAAAATATATACTGTGTCTTCTTTAATTTTTCAAAAAGAACCAGGTAAAATAAAATAGAATGAGAAATCAACAATTATACACAACACCTAAAGTGCAAAAGAAAAGAAAAACAAAGAAAATAAAAGAAACCCCAATTCAGTCTAAGAATTTCAAACTATTGATAGAAAATCAGAGGTTTGTCATTAAAAATCCTTCAAAAAAATCTGAAAATTTCTCTGATGAGGTTAATCTAAGAAAAGTATAACTTCAAGCAATACAAATGGGAGTATGAAAATAGAATGTCATCCATTCACACAAACTTACGAGTAAGAAAAATAGTATGAGATATTTAAAAACCTTCAATACGAGTAAGTGAAGTTAAGATTGACCTCCCCAAAGCAAAAGTTGCTTTCCAATTCCAAAATCCGCCGGACCATTAAAGCACCAATGTCACGTCCTCTTTGTTCAACTGGTTGACCTCTTTCTATTAGAGTAACATCTGCACCAAGTTCTGCAAGAACAAGAGATGCAAACAATCCAGAAGGACCACTTCCAACTACTGCAATTTTTGGCTTTCTAATTCTCAAGCAGTTATAATTGTCCACGGAGCTCAAGTGACAGTTACTTTGGAGACTTTCGGCTGGTATTTGTTCCACAACCTTCAGAGAACCATGTAATAGACTGAGCAAATCACCTGAGACATCTTCTTGGGGTTTGTATTCTACAACTCCAACTTTAGGCTCTAAATCAGAAATGAACTCTCGAGTACGAGGCTCAAGACTAGTAAGCTTCCTAGGATCCATATCCACAGTATACACAAATCTGGGTTTCTTTAACATCTGAAAACAATCAGTCAAACAAATTTATTATGAAGAAAAGAGATCAACTCTTACTACTTTACAATGCTCTTTCACTTCCCTCACCTGAAATTTAAAACCATCAGGCATCACTACATTCAATCAACTACCAGCAACACTTAGTTTTTAATTAACAAATTCCACATATTGACAAAGAAATTCAATTAGTCACATTTCCGCACCATGTACAGAAAAGTAAAGTTTGGTTTAACAATTAACTAACCTTCCTGGCATCGAAAGATTTCCTAATTATAGTAAATGCCTGTGGCGGAAGCATTGAAGCGACCTGAGACATTGAAAACAAAAACTTCAGTGATCCAATCAACTCTGAAAGTTAAAGACGAAACATAGAAATTGCTAAAAATGTCAATACAACTTCCTGTGCGCTAAGCAAAGTAACAGAACTATCCTAAATTCCGCAATGTCATTCAAATTCTACAGCCGAACAGAACATAGAGACAAAAACTGTTTAAAAAAGAAACGGAAGAAGCAGGAAGTAGAAGAAATGACCGGAAACTCAATTGCTTTAGCAATCTGTTGAAGCAGGGCATCAGAAACGGCAAAGAAGTCCTTGCCGGGATCATCCTGGACGGAAACAGCGAGTTTGGAGAGCCTCCAGATACCTTGGAATTTGTCTTCGATGGGTGAAAGAGCTTTTTTATGCTTCAATTTGAGTTTCTTCTTCTCGGAAGGATACCTTTGCTTCCCTGTACGCTTGGAAGCAGAAAGGATATGAAGGGACAGCGAGGAGGAGAAAGAAGGAGAATGTTGCGTAGAGGTTTGAAAGGGGCGAGAGAGTATAGGTAACTGTTCATATTGGAGAATCGCCATAGTTTCTGCGACCGCAGAAGCTGCAATTGGAGCTGGGAGATAAGTTGTATAACTTCCGTGGGAAATCAGAATATTTTTCTTTATCCATAATTTACTCTGCTTGGATGGTGGGGAAGAGGTTAATTGAAGTAACGATTAAATGATAATTTTACTTGAAATGTGATGGGTAAATGATAATGAAATTTATTGTGTAAAGTTTAGTTTTTAGTTTATTTAAAATAGTGGAAAAATTTTACGTTTATTTTATTTTTGAAAAAATAAGTTTATTTAGTGATTTTTATTTATTAATTAAGTAAAATGAATGGATAAAAATTATAAAGTAAGTTTATTTTATTAAAAACAAACTTTGTTAAAAACAAAATAACCACAACCTACATTTAATTGTTATCATTCATCCTCTTTTAATCTCCATTAATAAACTCTATCAAATTATAATTTAAACAAAATTTTAAGAGGTTAATTAAATAGATGAACAGATTGTATTATTTAAAATATTAAAATATAATGACGAAAATTAAAGGTATGTTTTGAACGAGTCATAGGTCACAGTGGATGCATTTTAAATGCAATTTCGATACATTTCAAGACTAATTTTAGAAATTTTTATAATAAATATATTTTTTGTTTAATTTTATTTTATATATACTACCTTTATCAAATTTATAAATATATAATTAATTTCAATTTTAGAACCTACATTATTGCAATTACATGAAATATAAATATAGGTCAAAATAAAATATAAAATATATATAAATAAAACAATTAAATTTATTTGGACTTTAAAGGAAAAGTTATACCCGTATAGATATAAAATAAATCTATACGGTTTTAATTATCAATAGAGACAAAAAAATCAGTATAAAATGCCAACAAAAATGTAGCCAAAATTACATTAATAATTAAATCCGTAGAAATCCAAAACCAACAACTAAGACCGCTCAGCTATAAATATGCTCGCACTGGTTTAATATTAGCAGCATAAAAATTCAAACTAACAGAAAATAAACTTGCGCCAAATAAAAAATGGAATAGTCACAAAAAAAATCTTTTAATTATATGACTTAATGTAAAAAAGTCTTTTATTTAATAAATATAAAAAAAAAACATTTTAAATATGAAAAATACACCAAAAAAGCCCCTTACATATGAAACCGTTAGTTTTTTAACGGATATCGTTAGTTTTTTAACGGTTTCCATTAGTTTTTTAACTGTTTCTGTTATTTTTCCTCATTTTAGTGCATTTTTCATATTTAAGGGGTTTTTTAGTACATTTATTAGGTAAGAGACTTTTTTGTACTAAATCATATAATTCAGAGACTTTTTTTTTGTGATTATCCCAGTAAAATATGATGAACATCGGCCCCTTTCAATGCTTTTGTTAATCATAACATCACTAATATTGATCCCCTTCTTCAGCTTTGACATAACATCATCATCTAGTTCATTACATTTTTTTTGTCAACCTCTTCTCAACACCATATTCTACCAACTTTAATTTCTCAATTCTCGCAGTAATTTCATTTTCAAATCTAGGCAAATCATCAACTTTCTTTTTTCAAGGCCATACCACTAATTCATGCATTAGCTTGCTTCAATGCTAATTGGATCTCTTCCCTTATAACTTCTCTCAAATATTAGGATTTTATGAAATTCTTAAGAATATTAGTCATCTCCCCCAGTGAAATTTCCTTCTGGACTCATTTCCTTGAGACATTTTGTTTTAAGAAAAACATAAAATATTACACGGTCTGTCATGGTGAAAGAATATAGTGATGTAGTAAGAATGTATAAATGTATTGATGCGCATTGTTATGAGATGGAATTGGTATGTTACTTGATTGAGCATATATGATATGTTTAATTTATCAATTTAATTTATCAATTTGCGTTGAATGTGATGCTATTAATTGATTTGATTTGTTGTGTAAGAGCTAATCTTACACGAGACTTTGATATTTTAAGAAATAGAAAATCATTTATTCAGCAGTTTCAGACAAAGGGGTGACTGTGCAACTATAAGGTATAGAGATTGTCTATACAACAAGATATGATCGATTGGGGTATAGAGATTCTCTATACAATTAGTTGAGGCATGATTTTGTAATGATTAAGGTATATATATATAGTCGATATAGCATGTTAAGGCATGATTATATAGTGATTAAGATATAGAAGTTGTCAACACAATGGATTAAGGTATGATTATATAGCGATTTAAGGTATAAAGATTATCTATACAACTAGTTAAGGCATGATTATGAGTGGCTAATGTATAGAGTTTATCTATACAATAGATTAAGTCATGTTTATGCAATGATTAAGGTGTAAAGGTTATACAACGGATTAAGGTATGATTATGCAACAATTACAGTATAGAGATTATCTATACAGTAAATCATGATTATGCGACAATTAAGGTATAAAGATTGTCTATACATTGAGTTAAGGCATGATTATGTAGCGATTGAGTTGATTTTAGGAAAATTGGTGATCTAGATTATTTTTAGGGTTTTGACAATTCGACACTTATTGCGATTACGTGATTTAATGATTTCGTAGGTTTGGTTTCGAAAATTTTGTAATTGTGGAATTTAATGATTTCAAGATTTTGGTTCTTTTTGTCATCAACCGGAGGATAAAAAAGGACTTCTCTCATCACATTAATCCAATTTGTTTCGATATTTCTAAGAAAAGTTTCTACGATTAATCTATATGGATCAATAGTCAGAAGTCTTGAGTTCACATCAAGGTTCCTATAGCAAAATATTGTAACTCCCCTTATGAACTACATATAAATAAATCTCCATAGAATGTTTATTACATAATATCATAATTTCTTAAATAAAAACTATACCAAATAAAAGTGTAAACTAGAAATTTCGCAAAAGTCATAATTATAATACAAAGTAAATTAATTTTCTAATAACGCTAGCTAGATGGTTCTTATTTTTCTAGGCTCTTTAATCTAAAATTCAACGTGGCAAGGAATGAGCTGTATACTTAATAGAAACAACCCTTGTATACATAAAAGTACATATATATACATATGCACACATAACACAAAAATTCAAATAATAAATATTTTTACAAGCTTAAAATATATACCATAATTTTATAAGAATTCATTACTATTTAGGGCCCAGCTAGCCTTAAAAAAAATAAGATCAACGGTCCCATAGTAATTCGATATGTATTTTAATGTCCATGTCGACACACGACCGTTTGTTAGTTTTAAAAAAAAAATTTCCCATGTTGGAACTAATACAAGTACCCATGTCAGTACAGTACCTATGTCGGTACAATATAATACACCCTTCGCCCCCATGTCGAGACGCTCCATATCGAGTCGGTGCTGTGATCACAGATTCAAATACCCTGACCATATGCTCTTGCCTACTTTAGTCTGCCATGATTTATTTATATTCATAAATCAATTTTGTTCCTAACTGTTTCATAGTAATAATTCATATCTATAATATCGTATTAATTTCAACTCTCTATATATATTACCATATCCATCATATTGTATCACAATATTATCAACATTTCAATCAAATCATAATTTCAGCAAATTCACCACACAATGCAATTATGCATATATACACATACACATACACATACATATACAAGAAATTGCGTTTACCTCTCACCTAACGCTATTCGAGATTGTCGAACTCCTATTCCTCCATTTCTAAGTCGCCTAATAAATCCCAAAATTATTACTTCGTAAGATTAAATCTCTTTATAACTAAAAGTAATAATAGTGATAATAAAAATAATAATACTATAATAATAATATTATTATTATTAATACTAAAAATATTAATAATAATAATAATACTAAAAATATTAATAAAAATAATACTAGTATTAATAATACTAATAATAATATTGAATGGATTTCTCTATATCCGTATACAACCAGAAATTAACACATGCAAGAACAGATCTGAGACGACTTATGGGTTTTAGTTTGTAACGGAGTTTCGTCGTCTCCCGGAAGTTTCTTGCTGTCCGAATCTGGCTTCTAGAAGTCGTCTGGTTGCCTTTTCTACACGTATTCAGAGGAATACAGAGTACGGGCGTATTCCGTAGATTCTACCGACAAACAGAAGAAGAGATTTGTCGGGAGTATTTCGTGTTTCGTACAGAGAAAACTCGTTTTCTCTAAATTTTCTCAACTCCGAAATCCGTAGGAAAATCCTCTATTTATAGAGGTTTTCCATAACTTCCAGTCAGGTGAAATATCGCCTTTGGTTCATGTACTTTTAAGTTATTACAACTTAATCCCAATTCAATCCAAATTGTCATTGGTGGACCGGATTAAAACCAACAAGAAGAGTGTTAGAATCGGTACATGGAATATAGGATCGCTAACTGGTAAATTGATGGAACTTATGGA
>CAOJCR015401914.1:0-11543 GCA_948330485.1 Euphorbia neoarborescens
CATTCTTTACTTAGTACAAGATATAGAATAAATGAATTGATGTCTTTATTCCATAACACTTAATGTATACAGAGTATAAGTAATATCATACCTATACGATATACAAAAGAATCAATGCCTATGAACTAGAACATACCAACAGAAGAATCTTGTTGCATTGATGTCTTTCCACAAACTCCAACTTCACTACCACTTGTACCTTTAACCGTCTTTCTTTTCGGATTATAATTTTATTCCATATGCATCACATCAACTTGCATCATAAGTGACACCCTCAAAGCATGAATAGATAAATCACCAGCATGATCACTCCTTGCAATTACACTAGTCTCAAAACCCGTCATAGGCAAGGAATTTCCTTCCTCATCACGTAAGAATCGATCCCCTTCTATCACCATCATTCGACAAAAAGGGGCCCCCAGTGAATAACCATAAATCTTCTGCACATTATCCCATACATAAAATAACGGGCATAAAATTTCTGTATGTGTGAGTAATCCACAAACTAGACAAAAAGAAGGCAACCGCTCGTATTGAAAATTTATATCAAAGCACGTACCCCTATAAGCTACAAACTCATTTTCTTCTTCAAAGGTTTATTTATTTGCAACATTACTCTAATACGCAAAAACTTAATGTAACAATACAAAGTAGGAAGTAGGGAGAGAGAGTAGACTAAATAGGTAGAAGAGAAGGGAATAGGTAGAAGAGAAAGAAATTTAGGCAGAATAGGGAAATTGTAGGAGAGAAAAAGATATAACTTTCATTCATAATTCCTTACATAGGAAGGATATGTACTTATAGTACTATTTCTAACGGCCTGTACAATGGCCCTTGCTAAAGACAAAATAGCATAACTAATTAGGATAAGGTCATGCTGACCTAGCCCTAACTTTTTAATTTCTATCTTACTAATAGTTACTGCACTAGCAGTAACTTATTGAAGCATTTACTGTAATATAATAAAAGCCTGAATACTACTTTTGTAACTGAAATAACTGATAATTATCCACTTATGTATTTGCTCTTCAGCTATATGTGACAATTCCTTCCCCTTGAGAACATTCTTATCCCCAAAAATTGTAAAATTCTGGGAACTTTGCTATAAACATTGCTTCCTATTCCCAAGTGGCATAAATTGAGGGCATCCTTTCCCACTGAATCAGTAGTTGAGGCACTACCTTGTCCTCAATGATTGTTGTGATTTGGTTGGCCACTTTGGCTAGTTGAAAGAGAATTCACCTTCTGAAACCAGAGGAAGGGTAGTGATTGGGCTTGGTTTAGCTTGAGGGGCCTTCTTAAGCAATTAGACATGGAAGACATCATGTATCCTGCAATCACTTGGCAGCTGCAGTTTGTAGGCCACTTTGCCTATCTTCTCTAGCCCTTAGTAGGGGCCGTAGTATCTTGCACTGAATTTCATAGCACTGTTGCTTGCTAATATTGTTTGCCTGTAGGGTTGTAGCTTAAGGTAGACCCAATCTCCCTTGTCAAATTGTCTCTCTGATCTGCCCTTGTCAGCCTGCTGCTTCATTTTGTTTTGTGCAGTTGCCAAGCACTCCTTTAGTTTAGAATTCATTCTCTCCCTTTGTTGTAAGAAGTCTTCTAAGGCAGCTACTAGACATGCTGAGCTAGGTAGGGCTAGAAGTGGTATGGGGTAACCATATAGTGCTTGAAAAGGGGACATCTTGATAGTACTGTGGTATATGGAGTTGTACCAAAACTCTACTAGTCTGAGCCATTTAGACCATCATTTGGGGGCTAAGAAACACATGCATCTTAGTTAGTTTTCAATGCATTGGTTAAGTCTTTCAATTTGCCCATCTGTCTGTGGGTGGTAGGCACTACTGAATAGCAATTTGGTACCTAACAGTTTCATAAATTCTCTCCAGAATGTGCCAGTGAAAATTTTGTCTCTATCAGTTACAATAGTTCTAGGCATGCCATGTAACCTAAAAATGTGGTGCAGGAATTCTTTAGCAATAGTGGCAATAGTATAAGGGTGACTCAATTTCACAAAACGGCCCATTTTGGTAAATCTATCTACCACCACTAGGATAGAGTCATACATGATCGATTTTGGAAGTTTGTCAATGAAGTCCATGGATATGTCCTTCCATGCTCCATCTGGTATAGGCAAGGGTTGCAATAGCCTAGGATATGCCACATTCTCTGCCTTGCACCTCTTACAAACATCACATTGTGAGATCTATGCTCCTACTGACTGAAACATATTTGGATAGTAGAAGTGCTGATGTTGCCTAGTCAAGGTGTCCTTCATTTAAGAATGCCCTCATATTAGTGAGTTGTGACAGGCTTTGATGAACTTGTCCCTTAGCCCTAATGTATTCCCAATGTACAGCTTGGAGTGCCACTTAAGTAGACTATTTTCCAGGGTGTATGGGGCTCTAGACTCTGGTTGGCACATCAGTTGGGGTATGACTTCCTTGGAAAAACTGTCCTGCTCATAGCTGTCAGCAATGTCCTTCATCTATGTTGGCACTACTACTAAAATTGCATTCAAGTTAGTAGGTCCCTATGCCTTATCTTTATCCCTTTTGGACAAGGCATCTGCAACCTTGTTGTCTACCCCCTTTTTGTATTGGGTAGTGTAGTCCAATACTAGGAGCTTGGATATTCCCTTATGTTAGAGATAGGTGTGCAGCCTTTGTTCTAACAGATGCGTGATGCTCTCTTGGTCAGTCTTTATGATGAATATGGATCCTTCCAAGTAGTGTCTCCAGGTGGTACAAGCTTGTATGATTGCTAGTAGCTCCCTTTCATATGCTGAAAGTCTCTAGTTTCTGGAGCTTAGTGTTTTCGACAAAAAACAGATAGGCCTGCAATGCTGTATGAAGACTTCCCCTATACCTATTCCACTTGCATTACACTCCACAGTGATTGGCTGTGTAAAATCTGGGAGAGCTAGTACTGGAGCCTTGGTCATCAGTTCCTTAAGCTGATCAAAGGCTGCTTGAGCTTCCTAACTCCAATAGAAACCATCCTTCTTAGTGAGCTCAGTTAGAGGCTTACAGATTGTTCCATAGTTCTAGATAAACCTCCTATAATAACTTGTCAGTCTTAGGAACCCTCTTACTCCCTTAACTGTAGCATGGGTGGGCCATTCTTTCATGGCCCTAATCTTTTTTAGATCAGTAGAGACTCCATCTGCAAAAATAATGTGACCCAAATAGGATATCTGGCTGACCCCGAAGTCACATTTATTTCCCTTGGCATAAAGCTGGTTTGTAGTTAGAATCTTGAATACCAGCTCTAAATGCTCCTTGTATAAAGCCATGGTAGGGCTATAAATAAGGATGTCATCAAAGAATACTAAGACAAATTTTCTCAGGTAGGGTTCAAATAGGCTGTTCATCAGGGACTGGAAGGTAGCAGGGGCATTAGTAAGTCCGAAAGGCATGATAGTGACCTCATAGTGCCCTGAATGAGTCCTGAAGGCAGTTTTAGGTATGTCTTTCACTCTTATTCTTATCTGGAAGTACCCTGACCTTAGGTGTATTTTGGAGAATATCCTAACTCCCTTCAACTCATTAATAAGTTCCTGGATTACAGGGATTGGAAATGTATCTGTGACAGTTGCCTTGTTGAGCTCCCTGTAGTTCACACAAAATCTCAAGGTTCCATCTTTCTTTTTCACCAGTAGTACTGGTGAGGCAAATGGGTTGTGGCTAGGTTGAATAACCCCACTTTGCAGCATCTCCTTGACTTGTCTTTCTATTTGATCCTTCTGTTGATGGGAGTATTTGTAGGGCCTTACTTTGATAGGATCAATGGCATTTTTTAGTGTTATACCATGATCATGGGGTCTATAGGGAGAAAGGGGGGTGATGCATATTGGTTAATAAGCTGTTTGAGGGGCTCAGGAACAATGGGTATTTGGCTAGCCTTTGTTTTCAGGGGTTCTACAGGGTCCTTGGGATCACTCAATGACAAGAGGAACAACTTAGAGGTGACTCCCTTCCATCCTTTAGCCACTAGACTATTGAGTCCCATAATGGATAGCTTCCAAGGTTTGGTTTCCCTGGCCCCAGCAAGCTCTATATTCTTCTTCCCTTCCTGAACTAGTAACTTATTACCCACAAAATTAAAGGTAACTGTTGTATGAGCCCTCATCCAATCTCTTCCCAATATAAGGTCATATTCCCCTAACTTAAGTACTCTCACAAGAAATTTGAATGGGGTTCCACACATGGTCCATCATATGTTATCACATCTATTATATATCTTAGTTGTCTACCATCAGCAACAGCAACAGTTTCAGGATTTACCTAGGATAAGGGTAGCCTAGTTTCCTTGGCAAGTGTCAGGTTGACAAAACTATGGGTGCTAGTACTGTGAACCAGGATCATGATAGGCCACTTGTTGATCTAGCCCTGCACTCTTAGGGTATTTTTGGCTTATTCCTCCACCTAGGGCATTAACTGACAAGGTTAGTTTCTCTTCTTCCTCCTGCTCATTGCCCTGCTCCTCATCATCCAATTCCTCTGATGTTTCTTCCTCCACATTCACTATCTCTTCTTTGTTTTGAGCCAAGATCATGTTTATCTTTTTGACTGTACACTGATGTCCAGGGTGATATTTTTCCCCACATCTCCAACAAGCTCCTGGAATGCTCTTAAAGGGTTGAGGCTTAGTGGAAAGGGAAGGCCTTGGGGTGAATTTTTGCTAGCTAGGTTCAGGATGGGGTCTGTGGTTTGAAGGGATAGGCTTATATGTGTTTCTAGGTTTGACTACCTCTATCAACTCGTTTACATGCACTTCTTGGAGATGAGCCTTCTTAATGTCGTCAAAGTGGTTTGTGGGCTCCTGAGTTCTGACAGCATATTTTATTTCAGGTTTAAGGCCTGAAATGAACCTTCTTACATAGAAGGCCTCATCAATGGTGGGGTGCTCCATCTCCATTCTTAGTTTAAGCTCTTCAAATTCTCCTTAGTGTTGCACCACAGGAGAGGTCTGGAATAGCCTGCTGAACTGCTCCACTGTGTCTGTGATGACAATGTCCTGAAACCCCTTAGAGATTTCTGCAAGAAATAAGTCCCAGGTGGCTGTGGGATTCACCCTAATCCAGTTTTTAAACCACTTGTCTACCTTATCTTGTAAATAAAGGTTGACTATGCTTATTTTATGGTCCTTAGCTACCTCAAATAGCTGAAAATACTTGGTGCACCAGTTTATCCATTGTTCCACCTCAGAACCATCAAAGCTACCCAGGTCAAGTTTTGGGAGAAGTTTGTTGAGGGGTTGGGTGGTTGTTAAAGTTGTTGTGGGCTTGTTTGGGGTTGGTAGGAGACTTTTCCTGGGTTATTCTACAATATGGTGAGTTTCTCCTCCCCTGTTTAATAGTTTAGGAGAGGAGGCCACACTACACCATAAAATGGTCTGTAGCACATAATCTAAGTGTTGCAATAGGATTGGTAAAAATTGGATCTATAGCAACACATTTAATAAAATGTTGCAATAAATACAAAGAAGCATTTTTCACATACTTTTTGCAACATTTTCAGAACTTTTATACAAAGTGTTGCAAAAGCTAAGGTAAGAATTATTATATGCAAAAATATAGTGGTATATATTTTTACAAAATCTGATGTAATTTGATGTCTTGAAGTCATTGAAACATAAAGTTGCAGTACTTATAAAAATAAGTTTTAATTATTAAATTAAATATTATTATAATTATTAAATTAAAATTTGACGAAAATTATTGTTATTTAATTTTTATATATTTAATAAAAATAAAATATAATAAAAAATTATTCACATTATAAAATAAATATAATATAATAATCATAAAAAAGGGTACATGAAAAATAAAATAAACATAATATTAATATTCAAATATTATACTATATAAAGATAAAATTATTATCATAATTTTAATATTTAAATGTATATAATGTGAATTATATTATTAATAAAATATTAACACTTACCAATATAATAAACACATATAATTATAATATAAATTATAATATTATAAAAAATAATTATTTTATTATTTATTTTAATTTTAAAATACTAGTATTAGATGCTATATAATTTATAACATAATTATACAATTTAAATTACCATTGAATTAATTAAGTTGAAAAAAATTAAGTTAAAATTTTGATAGAAATTATAAAAATAAATAAAGGAACTATAGAAATTATAAAAATAAATAAATAAATAGAAATTATAAAAATTAAGTTAAATCACCATTTAAATTACAATTGAATTAATATTAGTTAAAATTTTGATAGAAATTATAAAAATAAATAAATTATTTATTTTAACTTAAATATATATTTATTTTAACTAAATGAAAAGAAACCCTAAAATTCTCTCTCTCATCGACTCTCTTTCTCCCCTCAAAATCGCATACCATTTCAAAGGAACGAGGGTTCTGAGAAGAAAAGAAAAGCATAGGGGGAAGAGACGAAAGATGGAGGAGAGCGGTGAGGATTTGGGGACTGGTGATTGGGAGGGAGAAAACCGAGAGAAAAAGAAAAAAGGGATTTGGGTGATTCGATGAGGAGCTAAAATTTCAACCGCCATTGAGGATGACCAAGAGCAAGGAGAAAAGAGGAGATATTCAGCAGTAAGGAAAGAAAAGGTGAGAGAGACCGGTGAAGAGCAATTTATAGGTAAGTTCTCTTGCCTGTTTTTTTTACTTGCATCATATTATTCTGTTGGATTTGATTTATTCTCTTTCGATTTCCTGTTTCTATCTGAATCTGGATCCATCCAGTTTGAGCTCTGATTGAAATTTCAGTTTGTATAAAAACCTCAAAATCATGGAACACTGAGAATTATCATTTTAATTTCAAAAATTTCAATCTGTATTTCTGATGAAACTCTGCTTAAACTTGGATTATTTCATAGACTTTCTTAACAATTTGGATAAACTAATTACGTTCAGGAAAAATTCTGAGATTCCCATTCCTATATCTTAGATAATATGATTTCTGTTTGGATTACTTTTTGATTATTGTTAGTATATTTAAGTCAGCTGTCAGGCGAGCAACATCAATACTGTTGGGTTTCAGTTCAGCCTTGGAAGTATTCAGTGACTATTAAAAAGGTATGCCTATTTTTTCTTCTTTTACTTCAAAGAGTGGTTTATGATTATTTGCATCACAAAGATAGGACCAGATGATATGATTTTTAACTTGAGGGGCATAATAGGTCACTGAATCAGTACTATTGAACGATTTTGTTCAGTTGAATACTAACTATTTATGCTTTCTAGTTGCTATACTGTTCTTTTGGCACATAGCAGCATTCCTTAATTTCAAGTAATTTATTTGAACCTCAATGCAAAAATCAATGCATCTATTTAAAATATTTAGACTAGGTGTATGTCATATTCATCGAGACTTGCACCAAATATTGGGTCCCTTGTGAATTTTGAGTTATGCACCAAATTAATGGTGCTCGTATGAGGATTATGAGATATAATAATGATATGTGAATGGTAGTTCATGTTCTTATGCTGTGTGATTTGCAAAATCTTAATACAGTACACTATTAATTTGTCAGAATGCTGCATTTTATTTGGAGATTTATCTGGTGACTTGCAAAATTTAGACAGAGTGATTGTTCCATGTCTTAATTGATTTCTGATATTTTAGCAGTAGTACAGGGTCGATTTGGAAAATGCATGAGAGAACATGTATATGGGATTAAACAATATGTGAGTGATAGTCCCTATGTTCTTACCATGTCTGCAATTCATGAATTTTTGTGTCACTAAGTACTGCATTTATTGAATTGGCAGGTACGGAGCCGATTAAAAGAAAATCGGATATGGTGAATTGTATTTTGCTTCTTTATTTTAGAGCTTTGAAGAAAATTTTCGTTTTCTATTTCTCGTTTTGGGAATTTGAGAGATGTAGAGTTGAATTAGGGTTTCGTTCGTTTAGTTTGATTTCTCCTATTGGAGTTGATAATTTTGATATTCCGGCCATAATATTCCAGCAGCTAAGCAGTCTTTGTTGGAATAGAAGAATTTGTTAGAACAAATGATTGATCAAATGCAGTAACCTGGATTAATAGTAAATTTTAAAGGAAACTTTCTTGTGAGAACTTCTATGCAGGCACGACATATGAATGACATAAGTGATATATCTAGCAATAAATCACCATTACTGTGCATACAGAGCATTCATTGAACATATCAACTCTCAGTCCATATTAGATTTTCTTGTGAAAAGGGATCTTTAAGACCTAAAATTGTCGAGAGATTACTCCAGTGTTGTCCTTTTGTTATTATTCATACGTGTTGGATTAGGTCCCAAGTGTGGGCTTTAGAGCTGTCTGGTTAGGTATTCAAATATTACAACTTTTTACTTGATTAGTTTTTAAACTTACAATAGCTGTGTAACAGAGATGTTTAGTTTCATTATTGACAAATTGAACAATTTTTTGGTTACCCTTATTGCATCGATCGAGCATATTGGTAAAGATACTAACTAGGATTTTCTTGACTTGGATTTTGCACGTGTTATTTTGTCCAACTGTATTCTTTTCTAATATTGATGCAGTTGATACCATGTGCCGTGATGTCTGTTCTTATTCATCCAATGACACACCATTATCTAATAAATAAGATCTGCTGGGCTTTCTGTGTTTACCTCGAAGCAGTTTCTGTGCTGCCTCAACTTCACGTCATGTAGAATACAAAGGTATTATCGATATGACTTATGCTTATTAATTACAATGAGTATGGTTTATCACCAGTTACAAACAAGTAGAGCCGTCTTTGCAAGTACGACTTGGACCTTTTTTTTTGAAAAAAAAATTTAAGATGAGAAATATGACTTAATCTTCCTTCTTAACGATTTCAGATTGTTGAACCCTTGACGGCTCACTATGTTTTTGCACTCAGAGTTGCAAGATTTTTTAGTTGAACACATTGGATGCTCCAGGTTAGATACTACTTCTTTAGAATTATTTTTGTCATATGAATGCGGATATGTCGTTGATTGAAATATGTGCATGTATTAGTTGCACACATTGGGTGCTCCTGTGTGTTTGTTTTCTTTTACTGTGAATGAATTTGATGTATCCTCATACAGGTAAGTAGAATTTTAATGATTCATTAAGCAATGTTGTAGATTATAAGCTTAGCTTTTTATTACTATGTTCGATAATTGATATTGTACGGAAGTCAGTGCCGCTCAATATGAGTCAACTGAGATCTGTAGAGTTGTTTTTGTGATATAGGTGTTATTGTAAAAATAGTACTAAAATTTTCTAAGCTATTTTATCGTACAAAAGAAATATTAGTTATTGTATATATGCCTATACAAAAAGCTCATGGTGTAGCACCATTAATTTATTTAGAGAAGACAAGATGATAATGTGGATGGCCAATTTGAGGCACTTTCTTTGGAATAATGTGGCTTTAAATTTAGCTTTTAATAAAAGTTGTGCAGAGCATCCGTAAGGACTTTATTGAAAATGTTTTTATTGATTCACTGTCATACAATTTCATTCTTATTTGTTTGGATGTATTTATTTGAAATAATGGATAATGGGCAAAGTTGCTTTAATAATTTCACATGTGACAATTAAATCTAATATGTTTGACAGCATCTATAATGCTCTAGATAGCATAATTCAAACTGAATTGCCCAACACTCTTTTTGAATATGATAGCATTGACGTTGAACTAAGTGAGAAGTAGACATCCATTGTAACCCATAGTGAGTACTGTTGCCTTTTCAGATGATTTTGCCAATTGCAGGTAGAAGTTGATGATAAAGTGAATAAAAAAGTGAAGGTAAACATGCCATTGCTTTTAAAGAAATTGGCAGAAGATAGTCCCGATTTGAAGATTAATATGGATTTTTGTGAATCCGATTTTGAAAATGGAAATGCGTCTTCTTAATTATGTACTTTTTGCTTATGCACTTTGGATGTTTTTTTTTAATTTTTATGTACTGTAAAGATTATTAGTGTACTTTTGAAACTATTGTATGCAGCAATACTTTTTTATGAATAGGTATTTGGATTTAAATTAAGTGTTGCCATTGTGAGAAAATGTTGCATTTACTATTTATATTATTGTTAGAAAGTGTTGTTATTGTTGAAAGGTTGTACTAAATCATTTCCATAAATAAATAAATAAAAGTGTTGCAATAGATAACAAAACAAACGTGTTTTCATGATTTTTTACTATAAAAAGTGTTGCAAATACTTTAAGAAATGTTGCAACTGAAACAAAACGGTTGCCAAAAGTGTTGCATTTACAAGAACAAGTGTTGCAATTGCTATCTAAAGTGCTATCAGAAAGAGTTGCAGTATGTATAAAAGTGTTGCAATTGTTATTCAAACCATTACTATAAAAGTGTTGCAATTTTATTTAAAAGTGTTGCAATTGATGTCTAAAACGTTACACTTGGTTACGCTTTCACTGATTAAGCAACACCTTTTAATATGTTGCCAAACCGTATAAAAGTGTTGCTAAAGACACCTATGGCAACCTTTTTTCTATACGTTGCTAAAAAATAAAAGTGTTGCCATAAGCCACCTTTAGCAAAGAGTAAAAAAGCCAACTCTTTCTTTTCAGAAAAGTGTTGCCTATTTTTCTGTGGCAACACTTAAGCAGCTTCAGGCAACACTTTCGGAGAGTTGCTATAGACCATTTATGGTGTAGTGGGCCATGACCCTGGAGATGGTTTCAACTATGGTTCTTTCCAGGGATCTTTGAGCATCAATATGTTCCTTCCTGAGTTTGCTCTGCTCAAGGAAGAGTTGGTTAAGCTTTCTTTGATGAAGTTCTTGAATCTTCTTTATTTCATCAAGCTGCTCTACAGTGGCTTCGGACTTGTCTATCAGCTGCTGGGTTAGTTCCTTCATCTGTTGGTCAAGTGCCTCCATTGCTTTAGCCTACTCTGGGTTTTCTGACCATTCAAGGTGGACTGCAGGTGCGAGGATCGAGCTCTGATACCAATGTAACAGTAAGAAGAAGGGAGTAGGGAGAGAGAGTAGACTGAATAGGTAAAAGAGAAGGGAACAGGTAGAAGAGAAAGAAATTTAGGCAGAACAGGGAAATTGTGGGAGAGAAAAAGATATAACTTTCATTCATAATTCCTTACATAAGCAGGATATGTACTTATAGTACTATTTCTAATGGCATGTACAATGGCCCTTGCTAAACTAATTAGGATAAGGTCATGCTGACCTAGCCCTAACTTTTTAATTTCTATCTTACTAATAGTTACTACACTAGCAGTAACTTATGCAAGCATTTACTGCAATATACTAAAAGCTAGAATACTACTTTTATAACTGAAATAACTGATAATTAGCCACTTATCTATTTGCTCTTCGGCTATATGTGACACTTAACAAAAACAATCCGAAAATTGTTTGGATCCACCTCTATTAATTCCCCAAAAACTTTCCCACGACCTCACAGAGTCGCTTAGAAATATAACATGTTGGGATCCCATACAACTGGACCTAAAAGGGAGATGAGTCAATCACAACAATGGCTACATCATCAGTAGGAGAGAGAGATTTAAGGGAGATCA
>CAOJCR015402714.1:0-12668 GCA_948330485.1 Euphorbia neoarborescens
GATTTCTTCGTTTCTCCTTTCTGAATCTTAGGTATGTTTGTAAATAGGTGTGGGGTATCTCCCTTTCTTTTCTGTTTCTTCATTACTTTAGTTCTGGTTGCTATTGTGTGGAAGAGTCTGATTGTCTCGTGTTCTTCTTCATGTACACCCGTGATTAACCAGATTCTTATTTAAACTTGAATTGAGGGGTTGTAAAATTAAAATTGATTTTGGACACACCTTACCTTTAGCTTCTACACATTGGAAGCCTGACAGGTTCTCTGAAATTTTCCCTTATTGCAAGAGACTGCACCAAGATTGCCATTAGATTGCTATGTTATGCATGCTTTGATTTGACTAATAGAGTCTTTTTATTCTTTTCACGCTTTTGATTTATGAACGTATTGAGGGATATCTTGTGAGGTGATTTGATTTGTTACAGAGGCTCTCACAGTTTCTTTCTATTTGACTTATACTGGGCATGTGGAATAGCAGTACTTATATCTGTTGTCTGTAGATGACTGTTGTTATTGACTAGATTGCTTCTGTATGTTTGAGAATGGTGAATATTCATAGTTAAATCTTAAGTGGTTTTCAGGCGGAACTGGTTTCTATATTCTATGTTTCAGGTTATTTGCTTGAGGGCAAGCAAAGTTCTAGGTGAAGGGTAGTTGATAATGTCGGTTTTGACCTTATATTCTGAGAGCCTTATGGAACCTTGATTTCAGATTATTTGACTGGATTTCTGGCATTCTTTTGTTTTTTTGTATGTGTTCTCCTGTTTTGTTTGAGTTTGTGTTTATTCATGTTTTTATGTGTTTTCTGTGAGTTTTGTCTATTTTTAGGACCAAGGACTTATACGATTTAACCCATTTTTGAAGCCTTAAAGCGTTGAAGACCGATGATGATAAGGCGTGCTTGGGAAAAGATCTTTGGAGCTGATTTTTGCTAAACATGGAGGCTGAATCTGGAAAAGAGTATTAAAGGAAAATTGTTGTTCGTGATTCAAGCTTTCCAACGGATCCAAGATCGCACAAATCGGAGGTCAAACGAAGCAATTATGAATAATCAAAGATGCTTAGGAGCTGAACTCGAGGCTCAATTCGATGTGCTGAGTGGGAAGCTGATAACACGGCGTGTTGCAAGACTTAACACGACGTGTTCTAAGAGCAAGCAGATAGGCTCGAAGTATTTCGACAGAACACAGTGTGTTGCCACAGAACACATCGTGTTGGGGAGAAATTTTCAAAATTAATTGGGCAGACTGTGACACGCCAGTGAGTTGAAGTAACTCGGCGTGTTTTATTAGCCAACACGGTGTGTTGACCTTGTAACACGGTGTGTTGGGCTTGTTTTTAGGGTTTCAAATTTCTTTTGTTTATTTCTATTTTAGGAACCTATAAATAGTTGTTTTATACTTTTATTTTGTATCTTTTACCATTCAACTTAGACAAAAACCCTAGCTAGGCTTTTCTCTCCACTCTGTATTCTAATTCGGGATTTATTCAATTGAAATCGTTTCCTTGGAACCTTCAAATTGTGCGGATTGTTGCTTTCATTCGTGAGTTAACTTTCTTATCGAGATTCATCTTTACGCGCAATCTTGCCAAAGCCAGAGTCCACCTATTCAATAACGAGTTTCGAATAAGATTTCTCTTTTCTCAATCTTCGTCTTTAATACGTGTTGTGATCTGCTTAAATATTACGTGTGATTATATTCATGTTTATTTCATCCATGCTTATTGATTAAACTTGTTGTTAAAACTAGGGTTTGTGAATGTCAATTGGTTCATTTTTATGCATGTGGAATCGATTGCTTCGTAAACTTGATTATTTATTTGCTTCACATTTTTTATGCGATCCAGCCTGACAACTGGAAAACCGGGAGGACTGACAATCCTGCAGAATTTAAGCGTACTTATTTTCTGAATCATAGAACTAGATGGACAGTTCGGATAACCTTCCCCTAGGCGCTTCAGACGGTAGGAATAACTATGGAGACTAGTGAGTGAAATTGACTTGATTGCTTCTATTGCTTTATCGTTTAATTGCTCACTAGATTAATTAATTTTCATTACCATTAATTTTCATAGGTTGGTGAACTATCGTTTGGCTTTCCGAGAATTCAAGATCAAAGGGGTTAAATAGGTATTGATCATAGATAGAAGTAGGAGTAGTTTAATTTAGTCTAAATTCCGAATTATTGCTTCGCCTATAACACGCTAAAGCCTTAGAATTAGATTGCGTAGAAGTATTTTTCCCTGTGGGATCGATATCTAGACTTCAATCCAGTTTATTACTTGACAACGACATGGTACACTACCCTAGAGTTGAGAGTTTCAAATTATTACTTATTATTGTTAAAATCCATATCACGCCAAATGCACATCACTTACCCCTAAGAACATGTGGTTTACGTGTTTCTTACAACCTTATTTTCTATCCTAGGAGCATATCATCTATGTGACTCCTATAATTCTGCTTTATTTTCTCTCTTGCCACTAGTGCATCCCTTAATTGCCCTATCTTGTTTACACAACCCCAAAAGTCAGCTTAATTCTTCTTAACACAAAATATACCACCCTCATTTTTTTCAAAGCCACTCCTTTTAAATAGCTATACAAGCCCAAGGCTCTAGATTTCCAAAAACTACGACCATCCATTTAAAACCTTCAAATAAGCTAAAATTGTGGGAATATATAAAAACCTTAATATTATTATCTAAAATAACATACCCGAAGCTAAACCTTTTCCAATAAAACCACATTCAGTGTGATATTCTTGATTTCTGCTCTTTTGAGATAGTTGAATTCCTATAGTGGTGTCACCTATCCACAACTAATTTGAACAGTCCAACATAGCTCCCAATGGTATCCCAATAGAATATCATCTACTGTGACAATAATAGCTAATCAATCAAATCAGTTTACCAGTACTGAGAATTCTAGGGCAATGATCTTCAAAGATGGAAAGCTTCATCCCCTTAGCCGAATCAATCTCGCCATAGAGAGAAAATATCCAGGGATGAAAATCGAAAAGGCTCACTGGAGACAAGGGAAAGAGTGGTAGTCCATTTCAAAATTACTTGCATCTTCCTTGTTGCATTCACATTGACTGCATTATAATGTTAGGAATGCTCACATCCCACTCAGGGGATCTCATGTAGCATATGTACACATTCGACATCTATAAGATAAATATTTTGTAATAAAAATAAAAAAATTAAAAAAGAAGAAGAAGAAAAAAGAAAAAGAAAAAAATCAACATAAAGAAAAATGTCCGCTGAAGTGGCAATTCAGTAAAAAAAAAGAGTTAGCACCATAGTTTACTAGAACGAAAGCCAGGAGGTTCCTTGCAATCCAAACAAAAGTTAGAGCAGCTCGCTGGAGAAAACCGGGAGGTTCCAAGTGGTCCAGGGAAAAATTAGAGCACATCAGCACAACTATTCCACTCCTACAAATCCAAACAGAATCATCGGATAAGACCGCCTGAATTAGAGCGTTCTAGCTAACATACAGAGCCTCAAAGTCCTTAACTGACAATGGCATGACAAATAAATGTAGTTATCAATCTCATTAGGAATTTTCATCATATTTAGCCCCAAGGTTACCCACAGCCACTAGCCTGAGCTGCGGAGCCATATTAAGATCAAACTATCAAGGAGAAGTTGGCCAGCGCCTGACCTGAGGGGTCCTCCACTCAATATGATATCATCTACATTAACACATGTATAGCATCCTGCATTACACGTACATGTTCTACATCTGTACATTCTCAACCAAAACATCTGCATACATCAAGCATGGGATAATTCACAGTTACTCGTAATCGAAGGAGCAAAATTTTTGTTCCAAAATTCAATCAATTATGAAGTAACTGAGACTATTTCTGCATCCATCACAATTGCATAAATACATGCCTCAAACATCTACACTTGCATACACTCATTTACATCTGTATATTACCTATGGGATACATAGGAGAAGTCACAACACACACTCTCCCTAGTGGAACTCCAACAGTGTTAAGGACTGACCAAACCATATGTCTATCAGTCATCTGGAAATAGACAATAAGCCTAGAATCATTAGCCTACTGACATTGACAATAAGTCCAAACCATCTATCCATTAGTTATCTAGAAATAGACAATAAGTCTAGAATCATTGGTCTACTAGCATAGATAATAAGCTCGGACTCCTTTCACCTCCTTTATCTCTCAATAGAAGGGGCAAAAATTTTTGTTTCCAAAATTATCGATTAAGAGATAAATAAATAAAAACAACCTCATCTCATGGTACAAAGCCTAAGGGCTAGGATAAAAAAATGCTTCATACACCGCATTGGAGTAGAAGCTTGTAGTTATCCTCTAATCAAGGGGAAAAATGGATGTCCTCAAAAAGTTCTCGATGAAGAGGTAAATACAGCAGTGCAATTTTGACCTCTTTATACAAAGCAAGAGATCTAAGCATGTGAATCCATTTATAGTTTTCCCACTTCATGTTCGGAAATTCTATCTATAAAAGAATTTCTTTACATAAGGGGCAGCTGGTAGTACGAGATTTTTCTCAGGATGATGATGAAAATGGCATTCGTCGACCCTTTTCTATACTTTTGTATTCCTTCAGGTTGTCCAAAAGAGAAGTGTCGAGAATAAAGGGACCCGTATGATGAGAATCAGGTGGCGAATAATCCCTAGGCATGTATTGATCAAGTTAAAGATGCAAATACCAACACAAAGTCGGTCTTATCTAACCTAGATTCACACATTACCATAAGAATATGGATCGTACAAGTAGTATAAAATGGATTTTAAGTTCGAGTATATATCCCACGAGGAAAAAGGTCACAGTGGCCTATATGTTTACACATTCTATTTATAATATCAAATATAAGATTGATTGGTTTATGAATCCTATACATATTCATACATTCATAAGATTTCTTTATAATAAACCATAATCTACTAAGGATGATTTAATTGTCTAAAATATTCTCTCAACAAATCTCATAAATCAATTAGCCCTACTTGTGATTCACATGCATGGTAAATCCTCATCCTCTGATTATTACAATGATTTAACATTGGACTAAAGTATGATTAATCTAACCTAATTCATGCAATAGTCACACCAACAATATTTTATATCTTTTGATTGTTACAACATAAAATATCATAAGTTATCTTCATGCATATAAACATTCATGCATAATATTAGTATTATCCTTACAAATAACATCAAAACTCATTCTAACCCTATATGTACTTGGCGATGATTAACTCAATATTCATATTTAGCATTTAGACTAGGAATCAAACAAAGAATCAACAAGTAACATCAACACAATTCCACATTATTCAATGAACAACACGTTTAGAGAATAGAAAATATAATGAAGTATTCTTGCAGTGAAACTCAATAAACATCAATCCATATAATGGTTGTCAATCACAATAAAGATTGCCCAATAGGAGTTTGCAATCACTACAGGAAATTTCATACAAGTAAACAACAAATACAAGAGAACATTATTAACTCTTCCCAAAGTAGAAATACAGAAATCTTAAAGAACCATAGAGAAGAGTGTAACTCCTTACGGGGTTATACTCTTTCCCTTGAAAGAAGAACATCGTCTCTAGATGTAGAGGCTTCTTTCTCCTCTCGTGAATCCTCTGAATAAGTGTGGAATTCAAACTCCTTGAAGAATTACTCTCTAAGTTTGTAAATATTTCTGTATATGTAATTCTCTCTCTAGATATCTGCTATAGATGATGAATTTTATAGGTATTTATAGAGTTTTAGGATGTTAGAGAGGTGTTTTGAATGGATAAAAGATGTTAGGACATGTTAGGATTTCTAGACTGAATACGGATTGATTTGGAGTGAAAAGGGAGGGAATGTAACGATCATTTCATGCAAGACCAATGGAATTAATCGCCTAAAACGAGAAAGTCACAATCATGACAATTAATGTCGTGATTGCATCTTTGTTCTGGAACTCGGTCTTGGAATTTGGCATGTGTTGCGATCGTGACAAGCATTGTCGTGACCACGAGTTGCTACTGGAACTTGGTCTTGAATTCTTGGTGTAGGTCATGATCATGACATGTTGTCCGTGATCGCGAGTTTCTTCTCTCCATTCTCCTTTCTTTTTGGTCTTTTATCCATTTCTCGTCCTGTTTGTCCCGACTATTTCGAGATGTTACTCTTGACATCTTGAGCCTTAGAAACCTTGCAAAATAAAAAATTTAGTGCAAAACACTTGTTAAATACACAAAATATACATGAATTATATGTAGTATATATACCAAATACACGTTCTTTGCACGTCGTATCAAATTCCCCCACACTTACCCTTTGCTTGTCCTCAAGGAAAGTCATATTTTGTCTCTAAACATGCATCTTTATAAACACAAGTATTCTCTTGAACAATATACTAGTGAATATAAAACTCAAATATGTAGTCGAACCATTCACTACTTTTAGTTAAACATCGAAATGTAGTTCAATTTTTATGGTATAGTTTGTGCATGTGTAATAGAAGGACTTCCTAGTTTGTTAGTTAGACATCTATTACTTCCTTAAAACTTTGATGTACAAACTATATCTAAGATAGAAATGATAAATTTTTGGGACAATTTTAGCACACATGTTCTAGTCTCATGTCTCAAGGAATTTTTAGGTAACTTAGGTTTCTACGCTCAAAAGTGGCCGTATTTTATACTCCATACCACTTCTCACCTTTTACCTCTTTTCTTACCTCTCTTGCATATCTTTTGAAAGAATTGAAAATAAATGTTTTTATGATTTTTAGTGCTTTATGCTCCACACCACTCTCCCCTTTTGACATAAAATACTTTGCTTTTCTCTCAATTGATACCCTCATCCTTTATTGATAAAAAACTTACATGAATTATGGCTTTAGTTTCCCTTATTCAATTAATGAATCTAGATATAGATTTTGTCTTATAATGTTCAAGTATTCATAGGTGTGTTACTAAGTCTAGGTATTTATTTATGCATAACGTCACCAATTATACTTTAACAGTTTGAACTTTATTTAGGTGTAAAAATATTGGATTCCAAAAACTATTAAGTTCATGCTAGTCATATGCTTAAGGGAATAAAGTATAAAAACAAATGTCATGATTAGGAAAAAAAAATAAAGACTTGCTATGAGCAATGAAGAATAATGTTCAAGAATTGGTATATAAAAGGGATAAACATGCATATTGCAACATAGGCATATTCTTATTTATTTTTCTAACTTAAAAACTTTGTATGATACTCTTTAAAAGTATAAAATGCTTTGATTTTCATGAAAGGAAAAATTTTAAAATTTGGCCCATTTCTAACACATAACATATATATAAATCCCCCCACACTTAATGACACAATGTCTTCATTGTGTGAAGTGGATGGAGATGAAGATAAATAAGAAGATAAAATGATGAACAAGTAGATAAAGAATATAAAACAAACCTCAAAATAAAAAAAGGATAAAATCAAACGGAAGTAAGTGGAATAGAAATTTCAGAAGTGTCATTGAATTGAAAATTGAGGTAAACTTTGCACCGATGGCCATTAACTTTGAATGAAGTATTATTCCGGGTTTTTGTAATTCTAAAGCCCCAATGTTGATAACATAGTATGGTCTGTGCCAACGAGATTGAAGTTTACAGGGAAATAGTCTCACCCTTGAATTGAACACCAATACTTTGTCTCCCGATTCATATGACTTGATCTTAAGATGGGAATCATGACACTTTTTAGTTCGTTATTTATAAAATTTGGCATTTTCATAAGCTAATAAACGAATCTCATCAAGTTCATTCAAATCCAATTTTCTTTTGAGACCAACTTTTGTCATATCGAAGTTAAGTGCTTTAATATCCCAATAAGCTTTATGTTCAAGCTCTAAAGGCGAATGATAAGCCTTGCTATATAGCAAATGATATGGAGACATACTAATAGGTGTCTTATATACGGTATGATATGCCCATAACATATAATCTGACTTTAGATCCTAATCTTTTCGTGATGAAGATACAGTCTTTTCTATGATCCATTTTATTTCCCGATTTGAAACTTCAACTTGCCCTCTTGTTTGTTGGTGATATGGAGTAGAAACTTGATCCTGCACTCCATACCTTTTAAGCAAAGCTTCAAATTGGGGATTTAAAAAATGTGTACCACAATCACAAATTAGAGCCCTCGGATACCAAAACGAGTAAAAATGGATTTAAGAAAGTGTACCACAGTTTTTGCATCATTGTGAACACATGATTGAGCTTTTACCCATTTTGACACACAATCCACAACAACAAGGATATAGTTCTTCCCTTGTGAAGTTGGGAATGGTACCATGAAATTGATCCCCCATACGTAAAAAAGTTTAACTTTTAAAATGGTAGATTGTGGCATCTCATCTCTTTTGTTGGTGTTACCCATCCTTTGACACCTATCACATCTTAACACAAAAGATCGTGAATCTTGAAATATCATGGGAATATAGAATCCACTTTTTAAGATTTTAGCGATGGTTCTATTTGCACCGTATTGCCTACCATTAGCACTAGAATGACAATGTGTTAAACTGCTATATTAATCATCTTCACATACACAACGTCTAATCATGCCATCAAAATAAATTTTAAACAAGCAAGGCTCATCCCAAATGGAATTCTTAACATCATAATAGAACTTCTTTTGTTGTGAATAAGATAATTCAGATGGTGTAATTTGAGAAGCAAGAATGTTGGCAAAATCAGCATACCATGGTGCAGAAATATTTTGAACAAACATCAAAGTTTCATTGGGAAATACTTCTTTAATTTCAGTAGTTTCTCCTACTGGTTTTCCCTCATTTTTCAAGCGAGATAAGTGATTGCCTACAACATAATTTGTCCCCTTTTTATCTTTAATTTCAATGTCAAATTCTTGTAACAACAATATCCATCAAATTAGTTGTGGTTTAACATCTTTCTTAGTAAACAAGTACCGTAATATAGCGTGATCAGAATAAATGATGACCTTGGATCCTAGCAAATGTGATCTAAACTTATCACATGCATAAATTACGACAAATATCTCTTTTTCTATTGTTGTACAATTCATTTAAGCATCATTTAATGTATGACTAGCATAATGGATAACATGCAATTTTTAATCTTTTCTTTGTCCTAACACACATCCTATGGCTAAGTCACTTGGATCACACATTATTTCAAATGGTAGAGACCAATCCAGTTTTGTGATAATAGGTGTTGTGACTAATGCATTCTTAAGTGTGTTAAATGCATGCAAACATTCTTATGAGAAAACAAAAGGTTTATCCTTAGCTAGTAGATTTTTAAGAGGTTTGGCAATAGAAGCAAAATCTTTAATGAATCTTCTATAAAACCTAGCATGTCCTAAGAAAGATCGTACGCCTTTAACCGAAGTTAGAGATGGCAATCTTTTAATTAGGTCGGTTTTAGCTCTATCTACTTGGATTCCTTGTTGATTAATCTTGTGTCCTAGTACTATGCCTTCATCTGCAATGAAATGACATTTTTCTGAATCCAAAACAATATTAGTTTCCTCACATCGTGACAAGATTTTATCTAAATTATTTAAGCATGTATGAAAAGAATCTCCATAAACAGTAAAATCAACCATAAAAACATCCATAATATTTTCAACTAAGTCACTAAAATCGCAGTCATACATCTTTGAAATGTAGTAAGGGCATTACAAAGACCAAATGGCATAAGTCGATATGCAAAAGTTCCAAAGGGCCAGGTTAAAGTGGTTTTATAATGAACGGATGGATTGATAAAAATATGAAAATATCCAGAAAATCTTTCAAAGAAACAATAATATGCTTATCTGACAACACATTCTAACATTTGATCAATGAAAGGTAAGGGAAAATGATCTTCTCTAGTTGCCGAATTAAGTTTCCAATAGTCAATACATACTCTCCACCCTGTAGTTACTCTAGTAGGTATAAGTTCATTCTTATCATTTTTAACTACGGTCATACCACCCTTTTTAGGTAATACTTACACACCAGACTTACCCATCCACTATCCGATATAGGGTAAATAATTACAGCATCTAACAATTTGATCACTTCATTCTTTACTACCTCTTTCATATTTGGATTTAATCTTCTTTTCCTATCCGCTTTAGTTACATGTCCTTCTTATAAATTTATATGATGCATTACAAAGTTTGGACTAATACCTTTTAAGTCTAAAATTTGCCAACCTATACTCTTAATTCTTTTTCTAACAACTTTTAGTAATTCTTCTTCTTATTGAGTATCAAGTTTATTAGAAATTATGATAGGTAAAGTATATTGTTCACCTATATAAGAGTACCTTTAATGATTGGGGAGTTCTTTTAATTCAACAGTGGGAGGCTTTGCTATAGAAGGAGGAATAGGTCCTTCATCCCAAAATAAAGGCTCGATGCTTGATTTCTCACATGGTTAACATACCTTATTTGTATTCACACATTCATTCTCAATAAGCAATATATCATTCATTGAATCAAAAGAATAAGAATCTTATACATATGCATCAATCATATCAATATACATACATGTATCGTCTTCCATAGGATATTTCAAAGTTTGATTTATGCTAAACTCTACCTTGTCATTTCCTATTCTCAATATAATTTTTCTGACAGAAACATCTACTAGAGCATGCCCATATTCATGAAAGTTCTTCCTAAAATGAGGGGACATTTCTTATCATACATAAAATCTAGTATTACAAAATATGTAGGGAAAACAAATTTTTCTGCTTGAACTAAAACATCTTCAATTATACCATATGGTCTAGTGGTAGATTGATTTGGCAAGTTGAAAAACCATGGTAGTTCTTTTTACTTCATCCATCAATCCATGTTGTTCACAAAACGACAATGGTATAAGATTTATGCTAGCCCCTAAGTCACACAAGCAACGAGGGAATTCAATATCTCCTAGTTTACATGTATAGTGAAACTTATGGGATCCTTTAATTTAGTAGGAGAATTATTAAAGACAACAGAGCTACAATCTTCCGCTAAATTTATTGTTGACACATTCTCCAATTTTGTTTCTTAGAAACCATTTCTTTATGAATTTTCTGTAGTTGGGAATTTGTGTGATTGCTTCCATAAATGAAAGATTAATATGCAAGTTCTTTATCTTGTTAACAAAGTCAATAAATTTCTTATTTTGATTCTTTTGCTTGAGTCATTTACGGAAGGTGGTAGAAGAGGTTGATATGTTGGGACAACTTCTTCTTTCTTCTCTGTACTAGTTTTCGGTTGAACTTCTTTCGTTGGACTTGCTTCGGATTCATCAATATTCTTACTAATAATGTTAGTTGCTATACTCGAAGGATCTAAGTTTTCTATAATTTTACCCGACCGTAGAGTTATAGCCTCTACATGATCTATAGAACCCTTTCCCTTAGTACAAGGTAATGCTGTCAATTCATAATTTGGTTTATCATGAGATAATTTATCCATTTGTAATTTCAAATTTTGAATTGAAGATGAATGACTAGACAATAATCAATAAAGCTTAGATTCTAATTTCATAAAGTTTTCATCTTGACCCTTCAAATTGATGTTTAAACCATCTACAAATTGGTCTAACTTAGTTATTAACAAACCCATTTTACTATGAGTACATTCATCCTCTATGTGTTTGGAATCCGAGTTACACTTCTTATGACTTATTTTGCTGTAAAATTGTCCTTGGACATAGTTTATTTGGGACGATGCATCCGTAGGAATGTAACTAGATTCATTACAAGAAGTTTATTTTAATTCATGAAAAAAATAAGGTATGCTCTTACTAAGACTTAAAGAGTCCATTTTCTGTGTTAGTGCAAAAAATTGGTCTTGAATAAGTTTAAGAGTGACACTAGAGTCAAGTTGTTGTACCCTAGATTGAGAAGTTTGTGCCAAAATTTTTTCAGGTAGCCATATGTTATGGTCTATTTCCATTTCATCCAAAAGTCCGAAAGTTAAATCTATTGTTCGTCTCGTCAATGGTCCTGTTAACACTTATTACACCAATGGATCCAAGATCAAGTCAATCAGAGATTGGACAAAGAAGTTATAACCGAAAGAAGATGGAGTAGATGAAAAGAAAGCAGTGTGCGACGCGTACTAAAGCGGTTCTCGACGCACACTAATTATTTTAGGATGGCAGAATGTTTTTGGGTTTGGTGCTCGACGCGCACCGTAGGGATGCTCGACGCATGCCACAATGATGCTCGACGTGCACTAAAGCTGTGCTCGATGCACAAAATTGTTTCAGAGTTCCAGAATGTTTTTTTTATGAATAGTGCATGACGCGCACCAAAGCTGTGCTCGACGCGCACTTTGCGGGAGAAGTTTTAAAATTCTATTTTGACTTTATTTTTCAGATTTTCTTTTCCCCTTCCAACCCTAATTGTTTGGGGATTGTTTTATAGGGTTAGAAAACATATAAATAGGGGATTAGAACATTAGCTAGGGTGGGGATCATTAGTCTTTCAAGAATTCTACAACTCCACCATTCTTCTTCTGTTCTTCATTCTTTTACTTTTCAATTAATGGAATACAACTTTGTTTTGGGATTTTGTTATACTAGCATGTTTAACTAAACTCCCAGCTTCGCCTAAGGGAGTTAACGTATTCGGAATGACTGTGAGAT
>CAOJCR015403834.1:0-10092 GCA_948330485.1 Euphorbia neoarborescens
GATTGTATTAATGATATAAAGTAAAGTACAAATTTACCCTTAATTAATTTTTTTGGAACTCTATATATTTTCTCTATCTAATTAATTACGTGTCTTCCTATTGGATGATAACTCCTTTTGTAATTTACAATGTATTAATTACTAAGGGTAAAATAGTAAGTTATGAATATAAATTTATGGATAAAAATAAAATGACTTATATTTTGAAATTTTTTAAAATTTTAAAGCGACTTATATTATGAAACGGAGGGAGTATATAGTAAAGCACACATCAAAAAGATAAGAACAAGAAAAATTAAAAATTAAAAATTAAAAAGGGCAAGATTACAGCTTTTCTTCTTATACTTGGCTACTGGCTCTGCTATGGAATTCATCCAAGAATGATCCTTTTGACCATTCAGATCCATGGAAATGGTTCAGCAATACCATCACATACATAAGACCAGACTCTTTTCAAAAAAATAGTATTAAAAATATAGATTCAAATAATATAATATTTACCCTAAACTAATCTTAATTAAAACTTTGTTATGACAGCTTCAAAACTACAACTTTTTAAATATCAACTTTTTCCGAGCTGCATAAACCAGACCCAAACTGACCCCATAATCAGGTCTCAATCCACCAATATAAACAACATAGGATACTGCAAATAACCACAAACATCCGTGTATGCACTGATTGAATTTCTGTACAAACTAGTCAAATTTGAATCTTTTTTTTATTTACAAAGTCACCAAGTACAAAATCAAGTTCACACAGTCTACGCACATCAGTTACAAGTGCCTTGGTTACTAACATTCCATCGAAAATTGGCGGGTGGAAGGATTCACCCCAGAGATTCAGTCAAAGGATTACATTGTCGAGAATTAGTTACATCATGATAATCGCTTCCAAAAAATATTTCAGCTGTGATTGTTTCCAATCCAGTTTCAGGTCTTCTCCCAGATCCCGAACCAACTACCAAAAGGAAATTTCTGAAGTATTGAACCAGAAGACCAATGGAAGATAGTAAAAGGATCAACATAGGGTAAGCATAGAAAGAGAGAAATATTTCTATTATGAGCCAAAGCTAAGTCTACTGTCCGCTGTAGCATAGAGATAGGTAGCATCAGTTTTTAAGGTAAGAAAAACGAAGTGCAGATACTTCACGGTAACGGGGTCAGTAAAACATGGCAAAATTGCTGACTAGTTCCCACCTGCACGATATAATCAACGTTATATATGATGAATAAAAGCTGCACTGGATTACATAAGCATGCTTTCCATTGGAAAAACAGAATGTTACAGTAGCATCTTTGAGTAAATTCACTAGCTTCAGAAGAAAACATGGAACATTATCTAACTACCAAACAACAATCATGTCTCAGAAACTTTTAACTGCTGAACTTGTTCCCAAAGAAAACAATCACAACTGAGACTTAACCTCAATTCAGTTTGAAAATATGCCTAGACAGGCATAGATAACAAAAAAGCAGTTCAGACAACAGCAATGCACTCGCTTCACAAACTTTAAAACTCATCAATGAGCACATAATCACCTAACCCGTAGTTCAATATGGCTGCTTTCACAAAAATCATAAGTTTTAACTGCTCATTGCAGTTGGTGTTTGATATCTGATCCATTCTGCTCAAACATACAAGTGTATGTGTCAAACATAATTTGTGAAGAACAATTGTGAGCTCGACAGTACCATTGTACCCCAGAAAATAATGCCTTGGTCGGCTTACTTTCATATATTTATTTATTTGATATTCTCTCTTCAAATGAAGCTCCCAGAAAGGCAGTTTTACTCGAAGAAAAAAATAGTTTCTGTACTTGCACACTGCACCTACAACTCCGTATCTATCTCTCTAATCTCATAAACACATGAAGAACAGTAGCACATGCTCAAAAGGAAAGATGTTAAGCAAGACAGCAGATACTCAAATTATTAATAACGATAACACGATAAAAAGACTACACGAAATATTTTCTCTTTTTTTCATAGCCCTCCCTTGATTCAACAACTTCAACTGGTGACAAATACGAATCACCAAACCAATTAGCTCCAGTACCACTAATCCTCATAGCCCTCCCTTGATTCAACAACTTCAACTGGTGACAAATACGAATCACCAAACCAAATTAGCTCCAGTACCACTAATCCCCGGATCACAAATAGTCATCCAATCAAATTCTATTCATGATTACAATGCCATTCCTAAGTCACCAATGCCAGTCATCATCAATTACTACTCAAAGATGGTTGTCGCTAATTTTTCAACTGGTGAAAAAATTATATGGGATTTGTTGCTTTTTTTTTCAGACCTGGGTAAAAAAAATTGCCCCCAATGCACAGGTAAGCACGTACAGAGCATTTATATCGCATGAACCCATTAACAGAAAACACATAATCTCATATTGTTTCTGTAAAATCATCCATAGTAGTCCTTAACCTCAATGCCAAATGGACAGAGTAAAACAGCATTTCAAAATCTCATTTGCAAAAGCATTAACTGAAAAATATAGGAGAAACAGCATCTAACAAAAATAATTTCAAACTCAAATCAACTGCACCCTCTTTGTCAAATTATATCAGAAATCAAAACTGCACCCCCACACTACCTGTCAAATTAGATCAAAAATCATAGTACGTTTATTGGTTCACACTTTGACAGTATACATGGATCACAATAAGCTCAATAATGAAAAAACAAAAGTTGCTTCCAGTAAAACAAAGTATTATGAAGCATAAGATAGTGGAACAATTTGCCAATAATGCATGCAATATGCATAATCTTAATAGGGATTCCTAAAGTGCGTGTCAAGCCCTGCACCAGGGCCTCTAACTTTCAAATGTTAAGAGCATTTGGCCCAACCGAACCTAAATTAGACTAAATGTCTACGGGCTAATCATAATCCCAAGGCCAATCATAATCCCAAGGCCTGCAGTTTAAGGGTCTCTGGAGAAGAATCCAAGTACTTTCTCACTTTGAGGAAGCATAAATTTGACTTCCACAAGATTAAGAGCAAATCAGATGAAACACAAATACAAACAAAAACGGAATTTATTGAACATTAGCCATATTCATGGTGTGATATCAGGCCAATCCTTAAACAATGTCATATTAAGCCGTAAATAGTCAAAATTCTGCCAGCAGTCAACAAATTCAATTTCCACAACAACATGATATATTCCTGGAAATACTTGATCACCACTTGTAGATCATGATAAGTGAAAATTCCATACAATACTAATTAAAAAATTTCACTAACACATCTACAAGTTCATTACTAATGTTGAACGAGTTCTTATGCTAAATAATACTCCCTCCATTTCTAAATATAGGTCTTTTTAGCTATTTTAGCTTGTTCCTTTTATGTCACCTTATATTTTCTATGAACTTTTGACCTTCTTTTCTCAAGATTGCCCTTAGTATAAATAGAGAAAATATCACATAATGAAGCCTAATAATTAAGAAGAGAGAAAATTTCATTATTGATATGAATAAGGATGGCCGCTTTAATCATTTAATTATATTTTTATTGGTCTATGTGAACAACCTTAAAAGACTTTTAAAAAGGAACAGAGGGAATATAAGACAAATGCCACTCCATAACTAATTACAACACAGACCGAGATTGAACGCAATACCATTAAATTTCAGCTAAACCCCCCTATATATTAATCTCAAATGGTACCACAAAATAAATCTTGTTAACTATAGATGTTTAAACCCTCGTGGAATAAGAGCCACAAATATAAAGCCCATCAATATATCCTCCCACTTGATGAAAACCAAAAGCAATAATTTCAAACTAGCATCCAATACATATTCCCACTCAAGTACAAAGGTTCAAAAATCTGAGCACCAATGGATCAGCAAATGCAGATCAGATTGAGGTCAATCACTTGCCAAAAAATTACAATTACAAACATGTCACGGCTTCAATTTTCAGCCCTCAGGAAACAACCAAGAATACAGCACAATGAATGACAATTGAGATAATAAAATACTCATCAAATAAGTTTTGTACCACATAATGGAGGTTTCACAATGAAAACCAAGGAAACATAGAGCCATTAATAACATAAGTGACATGTCCGGTCTTCCATTTTCTGGTAATCTTGAGTTATTTGTAAATCCTTAAGTTCAAAACTGAAAGAAATGGCATTGTTCCAGGTGACCATAATAAAAGCTCATGATATCCAAGAAAGGACAAAATGACCATCTAGAGTTTCTTTTTACAAATTTCAATACATATAGAAGACGAGGATACTAGCGAAGCGCTGGGAAACACAACTTAACAAATGAACAAGAATGATATACGCAATAGAGCTCCAAAACCACAGTAAAAAATGAATATCAATATCACAAAAAAAGGAAAAAAAATCACACAAAGGTACATTGTGATAATTTGCATTTCATAATCCAAGTCACTTTGACAGGCACACATAATACATCAGTGTGATAAACAAATCCCCAAGCGCAACATGTCATAATTTTTGGGTTCTCTAACATTTGGATATATATGTATACTTTAAATTGAACATGAATTACAAGGCAGAAATCAATCTAATTAGCTTCAAGTAGTAAGAATAAAAGGCAAACTACCCCTGTTTAACAATGTGCATGAAATTTAAAAGCAAAAGTAGCTTAGCTCACCTCATGGTATCATGTCCTCGACATGTCCTGCCCACCAAATCAAAAAGTTCCAAAAACATGCTAAACCTAATTAGTTGCAAATAGAAAGTTTCCCAGTCCATTCATCAGCAACTCCATAATCAAGGCTGAGCTCCCTCAAAGGAGGGATGTTTTCCATTGCAAAAAGCATAAGGTGAGGAAACATCAAGTTGTTGTGATCATACAAGACATACTGCACCAGCACATTTGGATTTGAACTGTGGCTTATATAACAAGCAACATTCCTCATTCTTGAAACATCCATTGCAAAATCCAGAGGAGGGAGTGAGGGATGCGATGGGTGCGCATAATCAGGATATATCTGGGACAAATCCCCCCATTCAGCCCATTTCTGAGAAAACCGACTGGGATAAATCAAACTATCTCCATTCATTGTGAAAACCTCCACTTGCTCTCTCGTGAGAGCTACCCCCGCATATTCACATATAAAGCCTCCAGCATGTATCAAATCTAAGGACCTAACTCCCCAACCGGTTTCCCTTGACCTAAAGACCTCCAATCTGTTTTTCAACCCATGTTGAGTTACCCGGTTCCGACAACTGGGTGGGCACTTGCAGAAAGCTCCACATTCAAATACTACTGGCTTCCCTCTCAACAAGAACCGGTTTTGATCATAAGCAAATTCCCCTCCATTCTTCACCGAGCAAAGACAACCATCTACACAACCACCAACACAATCACAGCCAGTGCCGTTATTAAACGCAAAAGGTGGGAACACAGTCTTTATCAGATAATCATAGTACAGAGGATCATGATCGCTATCTATATCATTAAACAACAAAACTGGTACATTCTCTTTCTTGTTTGAAATATCAAGACTTAGATAACCCCAAGGCCTCACAGCCAATGGAGTGGTCCTCAAACTCTGAGCAAACTTCAAAAGTGTACTGCCCATTTCAGGTTGTCCCTCAATCCTCAGAAGCTTGTATTTGTAAACACCAAACCCAGATTTTCCCACATCAAACCAACAATCGTGAATCTTATATAGGCCATCGTAAACGTATATCTTGTTTGTAAAACTGCCAGCATATTTAAACCCTCTAACCACTCTTATCTCAATTCCATAGTGCATACTCCTCTCCAACGCTAAATTCCCTCCTTCAAGCTTCTGTTGCGTACATTGCTTCGAAAATTTGTCCTGCCCACCCTGTCCAGTGTATATTAACACGTCACCAGAGTCCTCATCGTCTTCGTAACCCCCTGAAACAATAATACTTGTCGCAATTGGTTCTCTATTTGAGCTCTGACTAGCCGGAAGGTAGTCAATTCCTGCTTGGACTTGTCCGTGCAATCCAACCACGCATAATTCCATCCGGAAAAAGAAGAGATCCCCAATTTCAACTCCCGGGATAGACCCAACAATCCGCTTATCACGATTAAGCCAAAGCCCGCGTTCACGCATAAGAGCAGCGGCAAGGAGATCCCCACGCGCTCGTCGGTTAAGCGCCTCACCACGACGCTTCTCATCTTCCAAGACAGAGAAAATGCGGAGGGCGTCATAAAGCATCCGGGTCCGGCGAACGACATCCCGAAAATATCGTTGGTCTTCGATTCCAAGCTCAGACACGCGGACCAGCTCCGACGAGCGCTTCGGGTACCGGCGAACTGGCCTGGTGAAGACGACGGAGGAGAGGCTATCTTCTTCACTGACAGGGACGATCGCACGAGCATCCGGGTCCAAAACTGAAACGTCTTCTTGCTGAAAGCGTTGGCCAAACGCAGTACGGAAAAGCTCAGAGATTCTGTTGTATTCAGAGAACACATTGTCCTCGTCGGAGGAGGAAATGTTTGAGGATTGAGTAAGAGGGGTATGTTCGGGATTGGAGTAATAGTTAGGGGTGAAATCGGGAAAATACGGATCTTGAGGATGAGGAGTTTCACCAAGATTTTCAAGTGGTTCAAGCTTGGGTTCAGCTTTTGGAATTAGAAGATTCTGGGAAGTGGAGTTGGTAGGGGTGACGCTAGGGGAGATTACGGCGGCGGACGGCGGAGCCGGTGGAGGGGTGAGATTAAGGTCTTGAAATGGGACGATGGATCCCATTTTCTGTTAGTTTAACTGAAATTTGAAAATTAAAAGAGAAATGGATGCAGCATAGGGTTTCAGGAGAGGGGAAGGAGAGCCTAGCAGGTTGAAGAAGGTGTTTTTTTTTTTTTCCCCTTTTCTTTTCTTTCTTGGACACTGACAAATGGTTTGGGCAAAGAACAATTTCAAATTCTTAAAATTACATTATATTTGAGGTGGCGATTCCATGCGGTGAGATCTACCCACATCAATAACAAGAGAAATTATTAAATATATTAGGTCCACCATGTGTCAATTACCATAACTACTAAAAATTTGATATTTACCTCCAATTCCAATACACATGTGATAACTTTGTGTAAAAATTATTATTTCTTCCTCGTTGACTCTCGTCGTCAAAAAACCTACACAGAAAAAAAGAGTGACACCGATGGTCCCGGTGAAAGACACTCTGATGCCTAACTCAGTATTATAGACTTAGAAAGTAATAGAATTGTAAAGTGATTCAGTAAATTAGAATTACCTGTTTTTATTAGTGAATTGTTCCACTTTATATAGATAAAAAGGCATTAAATTCTTATTTAATACTAATGATATTTTCCTTAAAACCATTATTTAAATAGGAAATAAATCCTTATCGTAATATGAATTAGGGATGAGAATCATTTCCCATTATGTCTCCTTTATTTCTTTATTAATTTCGAATCTGATAGATTTTTACCTTATTCGGTATATATGGATGAAAATCCATCCGGTCTGTCTAAGTAAGATTCTCCTCAATTCATCAAGACAAAATATATCCGGTCACCGAGGGAGGATTTACCCAGCTCGGTTCTCTACTTACGGTTTACTGCTTCTTGGTTGGTCGTCCGGCTATCTGACAAGGATGATGACTTCGGTTTAATGGATCAGTCCGGACGAGATTTATAACCCATTGTTATCAAGTCCCTCCTTTAAGTATGTAAAACCTTTTAAGATTGAGTCTTTTGAACTATAAATTTAGTTTGTCTTTTGTCCACTATTTGTCTCTTTGTTTTCATTCCTCTTTCAAAAATAATAAAATTTGTTTAAGCCAGTGGTTTGGCGTGAATCTTAGCCAACTTTTGTTCTTCTGTTTTATTTGTCATTTTAAGGGCATAATAAAACTTGTTTAAGCCAACTGTTTGGTACTCGGTTAGGTCTTTAGTCGAATTTCAACTTAGCTAACTTTTTGGCTTTGTCGTTTTATTCATCTGTTTTAGGACATAATAAAACTAGGTCAACTGTTTGACACTCTGTTCGGTTTCTAGCCGAATCTAAACTTAGCCGACTTTTTGGATTTCTCGTTTTATTCGCCTACTTTAGGTCATAATAAAACTTAACTTGGCCAACTGTTTGGCACTCGGTTCGGTCTTTGACCGAATCTAAATTTAGCCAACTTTTTGGCTTTTTCATTTTATTCACCTACTTTAGGACATAATAAAACTTAACTAGGCCAACTGTTTGGCACTCTGTTCGGTTTTTAGCCAACTTTTTGGCCTTTTTGTTTTATGAATTATTTTCAAGCCATCAATCATTATGATTCGACTCTCGTCAACTGTTTGACTTATTATCTTAGCCGTTGACTATTAGACTCGGCTCATGTCAATTATTTGACTTATTTGTAAACCGTCAATTATTTTATTGGTGATGTTGATGTAGACCAATTTTTTGGATTCGGCTCTTCCATTTTTGGATTCGGCACCTCCATTTTTATGGATTCGACACTTCTTATTTTTGGATTCGGCATTTCCAATTTTTGGATTCGGTCCATTTTATGAATTCGGCTCATCCAATTTTTGGATTTGGCTCAGTCAATTTCTTTGACTCGGTTCAGCCACTCCATGACTCGGTTCATCCAATTTTTAGATTTGACTCTGTCAATTTCTTTTTTATTGCATTTGGATTAAATGACCTTATGCCTCGGATGTCCGGCCAGCTTTGCATTGCCCATTAATAAGAGTGTTGTAAGTGAAATCTAACGGGACACTATTTTCATTCACCATTTTGTCAAACAAATCAAATGCATGTTTTGTGTTCCCTTTTAGGAAATATCCATGTATCAAAATAGAATATGTAACCACACTAGGTTTTAAACCCCCTGTAAGCATCTCTGAAACTAGACTAGATGTTGTATCTAAGTTGCCTTCTTTGGCTCGCTCGGCCAATCTTTTTTTTGACTCAGCTCATCCAATTTTTGGATTTGACTCGATCATACTCGTCAGCTCGGTTCGACCAATCTTTTTTGACTCGGCTCATCCAATTTTGGGATTTGGTTCAGTCATTCTCGTCGGCTCAGTTCATCCCATCTTCTTTGAATCGGCTCATCCTTTCTTTTCAGTTGCAGTAGAGTGAAACAAGCAGAAGTAGACTTGATTGTCTACTTATCTCCTCATAAAAAATTTCAAAGATTGTGAAGTTTTTTAAGGGAATAACTTACTGCCACTGAAAAGAAAGCTACAAAACCAATTCCTTAAAAACTTGTTATACGCCATATAGTATAAACCAAAACACTAACAGATGACAAGTTCACACTCAAGATATGTAGGATAGAGTTGGAAATCATGCAAGAATGGAAAGCATTTTTATTCTCTCAGGTATTCCACCAGATGAGTTGAGATAGGATATAGTTACCATATACAGGAAACTTAGGACAGGATGTTTGAGAAGGATAGATCATAAAGAAAGTATGAAAATACCAATGAATTTGTAATACATCAATGTAGTCAGTGCCAAGGCGCTTAAGGCTTTTCTCTACACTTTCTTTGATATTAGTAGCATCGACACACAAGCTTTGTACTCTCATGCATATGACTTGACCGTTCTGAATAACTAGACACCATAGTGGCCACAATAACCTTGTCACGGGGCTGCGACTTCAACCAGCTACCCAACTAGAGATCAGTTCTTCCTTGCATTTCCACGGCTAATCTTTTTGACTTGGTCCTGATATTAGATCTGTAACACCCCAACCCTTAAACGCACAGGGTAGGGTGTTATGCGTGAAAATCTTAATTCAACAACTCACTATGTCAAATTAGAATCTCACGAAAAGGTTGAAAACAACTTTAAAACAAGAAAATAACTTAAATACAAATTTCTCAAATTCAACCGAAACTTTTAAACAAAAATGATTAAAGCAAAATAAATCGACTTTCGACAACCTCTTGTGGCCATCGACCATGCCTCCTCGCTAACCTCTTCTTACTAATCCCGGGCTCCTTTCCTGAAAACATTTTAAAACTAAAACAATGAGACTAATATCTCAGTAAGTGAATATCCATCACGAATGAAAAACATTTGAAACCTTATAAACTCATTTATCCAAACCTTTATAATAATAAAATTCACAAATTCAATAA
>CAOJCR015405249.1:0-11824 GCA_948330485.1 Euphorbia neoarborescens
ACCATAAATGAATCTGGGAGTTTCCATGGATACACTCCATGCACTAGGGACGTTTAGAATAGCACTGAACTCCTCAAGCATTGGGCACATCCCATGATTGGTAAACCTGAACACAATGTAGTCAAGAATCCCAAAATTCAATGCATGCCTTCAAGAAATTTGGCAACAGGCGAAGATTAAGGTAGACTTTAGCATGTTGCAAGCCAAGTGGTGAGCTTATTCCAATCGAACTTTTGCATGAGCTGGAATAATGCATTGAATTTTGGCCCTAACTCGTCCATAATTCCCCCCTTGAATGAAAAGACATTATGTGAGATCGAGGCATAATTGCATCCATCCATGCATGGTCATGACATAATACCTTTACATGGCATAAGATAGCATCTTAAATCATGCATGGTAATATATCATGCATGGTCATGGAAAAACACAATTACGAGGCATAAGATAATAGCTTAAATCATGCATGGCAATGCATTATGCATGATCATGGCATAACACAGTTATGAGGCATAAGACATCATCTCAAATCATGCATGGCAAGGCATTATGCATGGAAATGGCATTATACAAGGCAATGGCATTGTACATGGCAAGGCATTGTGCATGACAAGGCATAGCATTTATGCATGTCGTGGCATAAATCATGTTTGTGATGTATGATAATGGCATCGTGATGCGTGACATGGCATTTGTGCATGTCATAGCATAAATCGTGTTTGTGATGCATGATAATGGCATCGTGATGCCTAACATAGCATTTATGCATGTCGTGGCATAAATCATGTTTGTGATTCATGGCATGTTTCTTATATAGCAACATCAAAAAGGAGAGGGGTACTCATCTTTGATGGACTCTAATAAATGAGGTTACGACGATAGACAACGAACGTGGTCACCCTATTTGGGTTGACAGGGTGTAACGGTGACACTAGACAAGTAAGCACGACAAACACTTGTGAAGGTATAACAATGATGTGTAACGTAAGACAAGAACTGAAAACAAAGAAATGCAAGTGGCAGCACCAAATGTGGGTTAGCATGGTACACAAAAATAAATGCTTCATTGGAATGCATGTAAAAGGAAAAGCACAATCACAAACAAGATCATGTAGCATGCGAAGCGGAAATTTCCAACCTTATATCTCCATGTGGTATAAAGTCTCTAACCATTCCTAGGAGGGGGTCTCCTTGTCATCAACGGGGGATGACAAGGGTCGAAATTAAATCTATTTTATTTTTCACTTTGGAAGACCTAAGGAAAATTACTACGGCTTTCTACATGTAGGTAGTCAAAGTCCGAGTAGCAAAGGAGGGTCCCATAGCAAAATATACCATCTTATCTCTCCCCAAATTGGTTCGAACAAGACAGATTAAGGTACGAGGGTATCAGTGGCTTCCCAATAGGTATGTCTATGAACTGGCACGCACAAACATACTTTCTCGGGAGAGCCGGCGTAGGTATGGAGGTCCTAATTAGGGTAATGCAATCTACTAAAAAACGAATGCAAAAAAATAAATCTTTCAAACGCAAGTAAAAATATTTCGTTTGAAAAAAAAATGTTGTCGATTTTCAATTATCTTTTGAAAAAGTCTTTCAAAGACTTGTCAAAAATTTCTTTTCAAAACAATTTTTAAGTTTGGGAACTTTTGTAAAAAAAGTTTGAAAAGAAAACTCCAAATTTCTTTTCAAAACAATTTTTAAGTTTGGGAACTTTTGTAAAAAAAGTTTGAAAAGAAAACTCCTCAATGGAGTCGCCACTGTGAGCGCAACGACTTTTTATGAAATCAAAACGTGGTTTTTGGAAAATGAATTTTTAAAGAGAAAACATTTTCAAGAAAAACCAAAATTTTCAAAAGAAATTCAAACTCGAATCTCTTAAAAACCGTGTTTAGAGTCGCCACCTGGCTTTAAGCTCTACCGGGAATTAATTCGCGGTTGAACTCAAAACCTAAGCTCGAATCTAAAACTGTGATCCAGAGATCAGGTTTGGACAAGGCTCTTACTTATCCTTTTTCGAAACTATTTGAAAATCGATAACAATTAATAACGAAATATTTTTTTCGTAAAAAGACCTAATGTTGATTTTAGTTCTTTTTAATTTAGTGTGAACACACATGCAAAAGGGGATAAATAAAGCAATAAATTTAAACACATTATTTACAACCCTTCACAACAGACTATCCTATGGGGATACATTTGTCAAAAAAAGGGGAATCGAGGAAACATGCATGCATACAAAACATTTATAATGCTTGAAAATAAACATTTAGTACGTCAGCATGCTTGAAATAGACATGTGAAGAAGAGGGAGTAAGGTAGCTCGGTATCATGCATATAGGGGGACACTTGATCTAATGCGGTTTGTTGGATCAAGCGTTTTGGACCAGAGGATGGTCTCGCGGCGGCCCAAAAATAGTTTTGGCTAATTTTACGAATGGGCTATAGTGAAAATTATTTTAAAAATCATTTAGCTTGTATTTTAGTTTTTGGAACATGCATTTTATAGCAAGCCAAGTATCTGGGAATAAATTCTCTTTGTGGACTGGTTTTAGCGGTCCTATACCGACATTTTTTGGTCTCTAAATACAGGCGAAATATTTACAAAAATATAAATCTAGGTCACAGATGAAAATCAAATCATGCTAATTAATGGCAAAGCATCGACATACCAAAAACAAATATTAATGGACAAGAGATACGTACCGGAGGTGCATGCGCCCGATATGAAATACAGTGAAAAATTAATAAAGAGCTATGAAACACTTCAAAAATAACATATTAGCATTTCTAAGAATTATTATACATATAAAAACAAAATGAAAAGAGATTAAAAGATAAATAATAGAAATCAAACAAAATCATCTTTAGCAACCGATTTAGCAACAGATCAGAAACTTCATTGCTAAAATGGGGAAATGGGATTCTGCTTAAGGGATTAGCTACAGATTTAGCGACGGAAATTCCGTCGCTAATCCATAGCAGTCTCCTTTCTCCATATTTACGTAAATCTCTATTTATATCTTGTTTTATATATCGGCTTTCATGCGAATAACGTCTAAAACACCCTAAGAACAAATGATAAACAAACAAAATACCACCAAACAAGATTTTTCGACATAAAAACTCAAATTATAATATGGTTTTAAAACTAAAAAGAGCTAGGAATTCAATATACAAATCATCAACATCACATATATATTGAACCTATTAAGAAATAAAAAGCAAGATAAAAGAGATAGGCTCAGATATACCTTTCAAAGAATAATTCGTTGGTCACGACGAGTAAAGATCCTATTGACTCCGGCGATCCCCGCTTTCAAACCGAATCAAGTAATCTTTTCTTTGAGTTTTTTTATATTGCCTTTGGACGAAAGAAGCTTAACACTTAGAGATTTATTAGTGAAATCTTATGTTTCAAACTTTCGACAAGTTACTTTTGAAGTTTTAGAAGGGTTTTGATGTTTTAGGAGTTCTGGAATCGTGATGGAGAAGATGAGTCTTGAATGAAGAAGATGGATATGGGTTGTTGATAGCAAGGAAAAAAAATCCCTAGAGAAAGCCAAAACTCGTCTCCGTTAATGAGCCCCCTAATTACGTCATTTCTTTGGCTCATTAGGAAAGAATAATGAAAAATTTTCTTGTTTTGTGTTCGTCTAAATCTGGACTACTAGCACGTGCACTATTCATGATTTGTAGTATAGTGGCAAGACAAGTGTCTTATCCACAGGGAGTAGGAAGTCTTTGCAAAGGTTTTTTGTATAAATTACGAGTTTCAAACCATTAAACAGATAAAGATTAGTAAATAGCTAATTAATGAGCAAAAATAAAGATTAAAAGGGATTAATTGCGTAAGATTAAAAAGGAATAATAACAATGTAATAAAGGCAAGCTTTCGCTAACATACCCTTACACTCTAGATGAGTTACCACACAAGACTGCTAATGAAGTGAGTTTTTAGCCTAAGGTTTCTTACTCTCAAGACACAAAGCTTATCGTTAGACCTCACTTTGATCTTTAAGCTATACCCAAATTGCTTGGACCGCCTCACCAGGTTCTAACTTAAGCGTTAAGTTCAGCAAGTATTCTACCAAGTAGAAACCCCTTAGCACGCTTCCTAAATTACTTGGACCGTTTCAAAAGAAAGAGTGTGTATAGAAGATATTTCTATATCCTTAAATCTCCGATAGTTTTCATCAAGAATACTGAGTATGCAAGAGGGATCCTATTCTTGCACAAGACTTTCTACACTCTTCTACACAGCTTACTTTTCACGCTGTCAGCAACCTTGCCTGGCAACCTCACCTAAAGCTAGCGGGTCTGCTAGCTCAGCCTTTAAGTTAACTACTCACTAATCATAAGAAAAAAATAATAAACTTAATTAAAAATACTAAATTATATTAAATAGGGAGTAGATAAGTAGATAAAGATAATTCAAGCTAACCAAAAGTCCCCCATCCCAACTATCAACAGCACCCTATTTATAGGAAATGAGGTAAAGATAGAGCTAACAACTTGTCCTAGGTGGCATAAATCCCACCATTAAAAACTACCAACTAAGATAAAAATGTATCTTAGCCATACAAAATAGAAAATTAAAAATAAAAAAGGTACTAAATTTTTTTAATCATGTTGACAAAAGGGAAGTATGGGCTTCCTTGATTTTTTTCTCTTCAGCAGTCTGCTGTCCTCTATCCCATCAACTACCTACTCCTACCAACTTCCAGCTATTCTTTTTCCCGCCAGATCTGCTTTTCCTTTTTCCAGCTCTGCTCCGTAATCTTCTGCTCAGCTCGACAGTCTTTCTGCATCAAATCTGCCAGTTCTGCTCTGAAATCTTGTTCTGAAACCTTGCAAGGTTACTAACTGAGTCTGCCTCCTAAAATAAAACTGAATTAGCACAAATTTGACTCATTAATTTAATAATTTATCTTCTTTTTACATAAATGTATTACTTATTTCAATGGTATAAATTCCTCTTATCATTTTTATTACTAAAAAAATCACCCAAAATTCCTTTCTCATTTTCGTGATTCCTGTCCAAAAAAAGAAGAACTCATCTGCTGTGTAATCTCATGTACTTACAGCCCCCTTACAGCCCCATCCCATGTGTCATAGCTCAGTATCTTTTCCTTTCCTTAGCTTTAATCAAAACGACATCGTTTTGGCTTAGGGCTTCCTAATCTGAAACGACATCGTTTTAGTGTGTGTGTATATTCAAAAAATGGGAATACTTCACAGGGGAATTGAATGTGAATCATGAGGATAGAAGGGAGAGCTGTTTGCCGCTAGGCCGGGCCTTTTCTTGTCAAGCTTAATAATCTCTTTCTTTTAAAGCTAAATTCTTTTCTCTTATTTTTCACTCCTTCTTATTTACCATCATTTTGATTTTGATTTTTGTCCTAACTATAAATATCACACATTATTATTTATTTATTTAATTAAATAAAAATAATGTAGATAAAATATAATTATATCAAGAAAGATCGGGTTCATGGTCAGGCCTGATAGCTCAAACTCAAAAGAAAAGCACTTGGGTTCATGGTCGGGCCGGATAGCTCAAACTCAAAAGAAAAGCACTTGATTCAAATTCTTCAAGATGCATCACCAAAGTCATCGGTCTATTTCCAGTCAACTCAAACGAATATAAAAACGAGAAAAGTAGTTGGCAAATACCATTTTCATCATAGCCTTAGGGTAAAAACCCCGGTGCTCACATCAGTGTAGTCCTACCACCGATTGCAACCAACACTTTTGAGATTAAGGGACATATGGTGCAATTGCTCAATGCAAATGGACAGTACTCTGGAGGGATCAGTGAGAACCCAAACGACCACTTAGACAGATTCCTAATGGTAGTGGATATAGCTAGATATAAAGGTGTACCACAGGACGTGATTAGATTGAAGCTCTTCCCGTTCACTTTGAATGGAAGCGCACTGGAGTGGTACAGGTCCTTAGAGATAAATTCAGTAACATCATGGAATGACCTGGTGTATCAGTTCTTGGCACAATATTTTCCTCCTACAAAGACTGTACAATTGAAGAATGAGATTCTTGGGTTCAGACAGTTTGGAACGGAGAGCTTAAATAAGGCTCGACAACATTTTAGACGACTTCTTAGAAGCTACCCGCATCACAGACTTGATAATTATACTCAAATGAGCACTTTTTATCATGGTTTGTCACCATCTAATCGTGTTATAGTTGATTCGTCTGCAGGTGGGAATATTTTCAAGAAGTCACCGGAGGAAGCTCGAGCATTGATAAAGGAACTGGCTAGCAGGAGCACGATGTGGCAAGCTAATCTGCCAATACAAGGAGAGTTCAAGATTGCAGATCCATTACAGAGAGCAGCGATGGAGGATCTGAGCAAGAAGATGGACACTTTGATGACGGAAGCACGAGCGGGATCTTCGAAATCTCAAGCAGCAATGTGTATTACATGCGGTGGAGATCACCTGGTCTAGGAGTGTCAATGGGAAAATCTAGATACTTAATCATCAATAGCGCCATCAAAAAGTGTAAGTTATGTGGGCGGCAGTAACAGGTATAACAATCCTTTTCCCGAGACTTATAATTATAATAATGGTAATCAGAATTACGGGTGAGAGTTTCAATTCCCTAGCATGTCCTATGGAAATAATAGTAATGTGCTGAAACACCCTTCCAGATTAAACTATGAGCACAGAGATCAGGGGTTAGGTAAGGCCCCGAGTGATTATCATCCCTAGTTCCCATGGTTAGAGGCTCCACCTGCACCAAAGCAAGACGAGATGGTGTTATCCTTGTTAAAGGAGATATAGTCTCGTCTCGCTAATACGGAGGCCTACTATAAGGATCTTAGAACTCAGGTAGCTCAGATTAACAGGGAGCGATAGGAATGCCTTCCAGGTAATTTGCCCAGCAATGCAAAGCCCAATCCAAAGGGGTACCTGAGGGAGTTCACTAAGGCAGTCACCCTGAAAAGTGAAAAGAAGTTGGAGAATTCTTCTTCTGATGCTGGAATCCAGCCACCATCTACCGAGGCAAGTATGGAGTCGGGAGGGGTAAGCAACTTCGACTCCGAGTCTGTTCCTACTTCCATTCCCGCTGATGTTGAAAACTTTAAAAAGGATGTTTCTAGTCCAGTTTGTTCTTATGTTCCTAAGCTTCCTTACTGCCTTAAGGAGCAGAAAAAGAAACTGGATGAGAAATATGCTAAATTTTTGGAAATCTTTAAAAAAAATTAGAATTTAATCTTCCCCTAATAGAGGCTCTCGAGGAGATGCCTGCTTATAGTAAATTTTCATAGAACTCCTAGCAGGTAAGAGGAAAATTGAAAATAATGAGGTAGTGGCTCTTATAGAAGAATGTTCGGCAATAATCTCGGATAGGATTCCCCCTAAGCTTAAGGATAGGGGTAGTTTCACCATTCCTTATTGCATAGCTAGCTTGGAAGTGGTGAATGCTCTGTGCAATTTGGGAGCTAGTATCAATCTTATGCCGCTTTCGTTCTTCCATAGGCTCAGGCTTGGTGAGCCAAAGCCCACTAGTATGACACTTCAGTTGGCCGACAGATCATAACTAGGCTAAGGGGAGTGGTTGAGGATGTATTGGTAAGGGTGGGTAAATTCATCTTTCCTACCTACTTCGTCGTTACAGATATAGAGGAGGATGAAAAAGTCCCATTGTTATTAGGTAGACCATTTTTGACAACTGGAAGGACATTAATTGATGTTCAAGAAGGAAAAATTATCCTCTGGTTGCAAAATGAAGAGGTTTCCTTTAATATGTACAACTCTATGACGTATCTGATGGATACCGAGAGTTGTAATTTTATTGATTCTCATTATCCGGTACTTGACTCTTTTGATGAGGATATTTGCAGGTTTACAGGAAAAGATGACGGACAAAGTCTACCGAGTGAAGAGGATGTGGGCGCATCTACAAAAGAGGAATGCTTCTGGGTAAAGAGTCGGTTTAAGGATCTCCAACAGGATGGCAAGCCAAAGACAAAGTCCTTGCTTGAGAAAGCTCCAAAACTGGAGCTTAAATCTCTTCCCCTAACCTTAAATATGCTTTTTTGCAGCCGCCTAGTGATTTACCTATAGTGATATCTTCTCTTTTGATTGTTGTGCAGGAGGAGCGGCTATTTACAGTTCTGAAGAAGTGTAGGGGAGCATTTGGGTGGTCCATTCATGATATAAAAGGAATCATCCCAAGTTTTTGCACTCATTGGATATTCTTAGAAGAAACAGTTAAACCGTGTGCGTAACCGCAATGAAGGCCGAATTCGAATATGAAAGAGGATGTACGGGCAGAGGTAATTAAGTTATTGGATACATGTATGATTTATCCTATCTCAGACAGTTTGTGGGTGACCCCGGTACATTCTGTGCCTAAGAAAGGGGGCACCACGGTAGTGGAAAACGAGGCAGATGAACTTATTCCCACTCGTACGGTCACTGGGTGGCGTATGTGCATGAATTATCGTAAATTAAATGATGCCACCCAAAAAGACCATTTTCTACTACCATTTATTGATCAGATTTTGAAGAGGATAGCGGGCCATGAGTATTTTTGTACGCTTGATGGCTTGTTCAGCTATATGCAGATTTTGGTGGATCTTGTGAATCAAGAGAAAACCACCTTTACTTTCCCTTACGGGACATTTGCATATAGGTGGATGCCATTCGGCTTATGTAATACGCCTGCCACCTTTCAACGGTGTATGAATGTTATTTTCAATGATGTGATCAAACAGTTTATAGAAGTTTTCATGGATGATTTTTCTGTTCTAGGATCAACTTTTGATGCGTGCCTAGGAAATATCGATAAAGTCCTACAACACTGTGAGGAAACGAATTTGGCACTTAGTTGGGAGAAGTGTCAATTCATGGTTAGGGACTGCATTGTCTTACGTCATAAGGTTTTGGGGAAAGGGCTAGAATTAGATCCGGCTAAGGTCGAGGTAATAAAAAAATTACCTCCTCCTAGTTCGGTGAAGTTAGTCAAGAGTTTCTTGGGTCATGTGGGCTGTTACAGTAGGTTTATCAAAAACTTTTCAAAAATTGATAAGCCACTAACCGAGCTTTTATTGAAGGATACTGTTTTTAATTTTGATAATAACTGTTTACTTGCATTTGAGATGCTCAAGCAGAAATTAATTGAAGCACCCATCTTAGTGAATCCTGACAGGTCTCTTTCTTTTGAGCTGATGTGTAATACCAGTGACACTGCTGTAGGGGCATGTCTTAGTCAGAGGGTGGATAAAATTTTTCGCCCAATTTATTATTCTAGCAAAACCCTTAATCCTGCACAGGTTAATCACACAGTCACAGAAAAAGAATTGCTAGCTGTAGTATTTGCCTTTGAAAAATTTAGATCTTATCTTGTGTTGTCTAAGGTGATTGTACACACTGACCATGCTGCTTTGAGATATCTATAGGCCAAACAGGATGTGAAACCGAGGTTGATTCGATGGATCCTGCTCCTTCAAGAATTTAACGTGGAAATTAGAGACAAAAAGGAAGTGGAGAACGTGGTGGCTGATCATCTATCCAGGCATCCAACAAAATATGCTGAAGGTTTTTCTGATAGGGAGATTTGTGAGACCTTTCTCGATGAACTTCTATATGCGGTAACGTCTCGACCATGGTTTGCAGACATGGCAAATTATAAAGTTGGTAATACCTTTCCTACTGAAATTTCTTATTCTTAAAGGAAAAGATTTATGCATGATGCTAGATTTTACTTTTGGGATGAACCATACTTATTTAGGGTATGTGCTGATAATATTATTAGATGTTGCGTGTCTGAAAATGAAGTTTCGTCTATAATCCATATCATGATAGGGAAGTAGGTGGCCACTTTGGTCTAGAATGAACTTGTTATAAAATATTATTGTGAGCACCGTGATTTTATTCCAAGAGCAATGATGAAACTGGTCCCCGCCGGTGTACCTTCGCGACTGCTACAACCATGTGTTTGGACTCAAAGAGGCTGAGATTTTTACATTTGAGACCCGAACTAAGCATATTCCAACTATAAAAGGTAAGCCGAACCATTCTGGAGATTTTCATTTTCGGGCCGGTCGAACCGAAAATCGGTCCAACCAACCCATACCGCCCACAAAATCTACCAATTCCATTGTAATTACAACTCAAATCAAACCCGTATTAATTGATTTTATTTATTTAGAATCAAATCTATGAGTTTGGTTTTTTGAGCCAATCGAGCTAAAAACCGAACGGTCAAACCAAACTTTCTTTAAACCAAAAAAAAAACCCAAGACATAACCCTCCAACCCAACTTAAATCCATCTTTTCCACTTAGTTTCAACCACCATTAGTTTGGTTAGGAACCAATGGAATGAGAAACTAAAAGAAAACAAAGAGAAAATAGAAAAGAAAAAAAAAAGAAAAGTGGAAAGGGACATGCATTAAATGCATGGCATGGGCAATAGCAACTCACCCATGCGCCCCTAGACCTTTCCACGTCCCATATCAGCAACGGGGGGTGGATTTTCATATGATTTTTCAGCAAGAAACACTCCAAACTCTCTCTTTTCAAAAGGATTTTTGAATTCTCTCTCAAAAAGATCATCTCCTTGATCACCTTTTTTTTCTTCTTTTGTTCTCTCAACTCTCAAACTCTCTCAACTTCCAGCAGCAAAACACATATTTCTCAGCTTTGAACAACAAATCCCAGCCACTAACAACAACCAAATCACTCTATTCTTCATCATCTTCTCCATTTCTCTCAAAACCCTAAAAACCCAACTTGCACCAATCATATCCCTCATCTTCACACCAAGGAGTAAGAACTCTCATCCATAGAGTCCTCTTGCTCCTAGGTGTTCGGTTTCAGCTATTGGAAAGGCTTGGTTCGGGGTTCAGGTCGAGAAATCTCTCCGGTGTCCGTTCGAGCATCAAACACCCAAACAAGTGGAAAAAGCACGCTTCAAGGGTAAAAATCTGAGCTCTAGCTCTTCTCCCCCTTTTCTCCTTCTGTGTATGTTGTGTTTTGATGGTTTTTGGGTTTTGAAATCGAGTAGCTCGTGTTTGAGTCACTAAAAACTGAGTTTGAGCTAAATGACGGGAAAAATCTCTTAAATTATATATAATCACGTAAAAAACTGGGTTTTGGAACGTCCCAAGGACTATTTTTATGTACCCAATCAGAAATGGAGCAGATCGGGACTTAAACGAACTAAAACGGACTAATAATGAGTTAGAACGGTTTAAAAAAAGGGTAACTCGGTTTTAATCTTTAAATATGTGAAAAGATCCGTTTTTTGACGTTAAACTTGTCTTTAACTTGTTAATAAATCTGTTTTCAAGCATCCCGGGGGATTTCGGGATCTTAAACAGCGTTTTTAAACGAGAAAAATCAAATCGGGTGGAAACAGAAGTGAAACACTCCGTGCTGTACGTGAACACGCCGTGCTAATCATCCCAGCACACCGTGTCCATGACAACACATCGCGTGTCACAGCAGAAAACCATCAGGTCTAAAAAAATTCCCATAACACGCCATGCTCATCCCTCAACACGTCGTGCTCATAAGCCAAACACGGCGTGTTGAGCCTGACATGCTGTCGTGTTGTAATGTAAATCAGATCTGCTCGATAAAAGCGAAAAAACACGGCGTGTTGGACGCACATCACGGCGTGTTATGGATCTGAAACATAAAAAAAAATTATTTTTCACCCCGTTCGTCCGATTTTGGCCCGGTTTTCAACTGTTTAGCAAATAAACAGTCTTTTCCCCCGAAATAAATTTATATATCACGTTTTCTTCACGTAGCTCAGATTCAGTTTTCGATTTTCAAACCTCATCA
>CAOJCR015405492.1:0-10095 GCA_948330485.1 Euphorbia neoarborescens
TATCAATTCGTTTCCCTAAACATGCACCTAGTGCCATGTCACTCGCATCACACATAAGTTAAAACGGAAGACTCCAATCAAGACTTACCATTATAGGCGCATCAATCAGTTTCTTTTTCAAAGTATCGAACGAATGCAAACACTCATCATCAAAATCAAATGACACATCTTTCTAGAGTAACTCAATAACGGGCTTTGCTATCTTTGGGAAGTCCTTAATGGACCTCCGATAGACACCCACATGACCTAGGAAACTCCTAAAAGGCCCAAATGAAATAGGTGGAGGGAATTTTACAATCACCTTAATCTTGGCCGGATCGACCTTGATTCCTTTTCCCAAAATCTTATGTCCAAGCACAATATAATTACCATGAACTAACACTTTTTCCAACTAAGAGCTAGGTTAGTGTGCTCACAATACTGAAGTACATGGTCTAAATTTTGCAAACAAGAATCAAATGTGCAACCAACAACAAAAAAATCATCCATCAAAACTTTCAGAAAATTCTCAATCATATAAGATAAAGTAGCTAGCATGCATCTCTGGATGGTGGCCTGCACATTACACAAACCAAATTGCATCCTCCTAAATGCAAACGTCCCATATGGATAAGTAAATGTGGTTTTCTCTTGATCAAGAGGGTCCAAGGTAATTTGCATATAACCAGACAACCCATCTAAAATACAAAAGTAACTATGCCCAGTCATTCTCTCTAACATTTGGTCAATAAACGGTAGTGGGAATTGGTCTTTACGGGTGGCATTATTTAATTTTCTATAATCAATGCACATGTGCCACCCAGTTACCGTTCTAGTGGGAATTAATTTCCCCTTTTCATTTGCCACTACCATTGTACCACCTTTCTTTGGTACCCATTGTACGAGGCTTACCCACCGAATATCGAAAATAGGAAAGACAATACCTATATCGAAAAGTTTTATTACATTCACTTTTACTACCTCCTTTATATTCGGGATAAGGCTCCTTTGTTGTTGAACAAAGAGTTGACCTCCTCTTCCGAGTAGATCCTATGCGTGCATAAAGTCAGGCTTATACCCTTTATATCATTGATGGACCACCCAAAAGCTCCCTTGTGGTTCTGAAGTGCTTCCACAAGCTGCACCTCCTACTCATCTATCAAAATAGAAGAAATAACAATAGGTAAGTCCTTAGACGGCTTGAGAAATACATACTTTAGATTTTTGGGTAATGATTTCAGCTCTAGGGTAGGTGGTTCTTCCAATGAAGACTTGGGCACCGACTTGACTTCTCTTTCCAACTTGTTAAACCTACCATTAATCCAACTACATTCTTCTTCTTCTTCTGATGCCTCCTCTTTTTGTTCCTCAATTTTAGCCACATCCCTATCAATGCTACTTTGTTCACTACATAAAAACTCACAAAAACACGCATCAATAGAACAAGAGATAGAAACATAATTATAATTTCCCTATCTAATGGATATATTATTAAATCATAAACATTAAATGTTACGTCTTCGTTGTGCAACCAAAAAATTAACTTACCCTCTTGTACATCAATCAATATACGTCCGATTATAAGGAATGGTCGTCTAAGTAAAATCAGCACTGCATTATCCTCCTTCATGTCTAGTACCATAAAATCAATAGGAAAGATAAATTTGTCTACCTTTACGAGTACATCTTCCCTGTAACCTCATGATTGATCTATCCACCAGCTACAACGTCATATTGGTGGGCTTCGGATCTCCTAAGCCAAGCTTTCGAAAGATAGATAAGGGGATTATGTTGATGTTGGCTCCAAAGTTGCATAAGGCATTTGAAATTCTTGAATTCCCTATTTGACACAGGATTATGAAGCTTCCCTATCCTTCAATTTTGGTGGGAGCTTGCTGCTGATTATCGCGGAGTTAGTGCCACCACTTCATTTCCTCCTGGCTTTCTCTTACCCACAATCAATTCCTTGAAAAATTTTATGTAAGTTGGCTTTTCTCGTAAAGCCTCAACTAATGGTAAATTAAATTCCAACTTCTTAAAAATTTCAAGAAACGTAGAATCCTTCTAATCAAATTTTTCTTTTTTTGACCTTTGTGGAAAAGGCAATCTAGGAGTCTAAGTCCTAATTGCTTCAGAAGAATTCTTATTTTTACTGTCATCAGAAATAGGAGTATTCAAAGAATTTTTAAAATTGGAGCCGAGGTTGCTTACCTCTCCCGACTCACTACTTACCTGTGTAGATAGAGGTTGACCCTTGGCCTCAGAATTCGACATCTCCACCTACTTTCCACTTCTCTAAGATATTGGTTTGGCTATCTCCCTAAGGTTTCGATTTGGGTTCTATTCGGTAGTTGATAAGGTCGGTTTTGACCTTATATTCTAGGCATTATGGCACCGTATTGATGAAAGATCTGACTGATTTTTGGCATTTATATCTTGCATTTCATGCATTTTACTTATCTTCGGTGTGTTTATTTAGTTTGCATATATTTCGTTCTTTTGTGTTTATTTTTTGTTTGTTTTGATGAGGTCGTTAGAACCAAGGATGCGTATAATTTGACCCGTTTCTTGAGTTGATAAGTGTAGGGATTGAGACCCGAGATAAGGGAAAGAAGGAATAGAGAATTAAAGTCGGACTTTGGAGCAAGAAGAACTAAGGATCTTTGGACCAGATTTCGAGGCTATTGGAGGTGGATTTCAGAGATGAGCGTAAGAGAAAAGATGAAATACATGCTATGAGCTTTCATACGGGACCAAGATTGCAGCTATAAAAGTTGGGGCGAAAAAGTTATGAAGATTTGAAGTTGCAAGGAAGAGGCTGATCTCAACTCGACGTGTTATGTGAGAATGGCATAACTAATCGTGTTACATCATAAAACTCAGCGTGTTGCAATACAAACCAGAAAGTGTCGAGGGAATTGGTGAAACTCGTCGTGTTGCATGATGAAACTCGACGTGTTGTCATACGATTGAAGAATTCAGATTTCACAGAACCTTAACTCACTGGTATGTCACCCTAACTCGGCATGTTAATCACAACTCGGTGTGTTGTTATCTATAACTCGACGAGTTGTTGAAATTTTACTTAGGACAAATTTTATTTTGATTATACTTCTTTTGCAACATTATATAAGGATGTTTTAGTTTATTTTTTGGCTAATCTTTCATTTAATTCTAATACTGAAAACTTGATGAAGTTCCAGGGTTTATAATCGGAATTCAATTTCTTCAATAATGGTTGGCATGTGTGTTATATACAGAATCTTCTCTATTTGCGATTCGCAAGTTCTAGATTGAATTTTGGCATTTTTATAGCAGTTCCCCTTCAACGTTGACAAATCATTAATATCTGGTTAATTTGATTTGGGCATAAGTTTAACTTTTCTCTATTCTTTTTAATTTGATGTGAGCTTGCAACCTGTTTATCGTTGATTGATTTCATTAACTCTTTCTATCTCAATTTTACTAAGTTATGGTTTTGATTTGCATGTTGATTATAATTTCGCTTTTATGTTTGATTTCTCAATTTTAAACTAGTCTTACCAAGTCCCTATTTCACCGATTTCATATCTGTAACCTTACCTAAATTAAAACCTAGGTAACCATTGGAACTGACAATTCCGTGGAACATACGGGTTCCTATTTTATGATTTCTAGAGCTAGACCGCCTCTAAACAAGGAAATACTTCTAGGAAGTATCATCAGACCTAGAGTCGCTAGTTTGAATTGTTTTGATTGATATATTTAGGGTTTAATAAATTTGTGCATGTTGGACCTTAGTTTGACCTAATTGAGCCATACCTATTTAATTCAGAGATCGAACTCGCCGCCTGCATTGTGTTTTTGATTCCGTTATAAATAAAGATTGATTGAAGATCACCATTAAATTAGGTTTTATTTTTCTTGCAATTTACTTTTCCGTATTTTATATCGTTATTTGTTCGCTCAAACACGTTAGGAAGACCAGTAGTTTGGTGATTATTGATTCTTTTCCGGTGAGATCGATACCTGTACTTACCAGGATTATTACTTAACAGCGACAGGGTATATACCCTTTAGTGAGCGATTTGGTAAGTAGTTTTCAACAACCACCAAATGCGTGTCAAGTTTTTGGCATCGTTACCAAGGAAGGTAATTTTCTACACCGTCGAACCATCGGTCAACTATCTAATTTGAGCATTGTTTTTATTTTATTGAAATTTTCATTCTTTATCGTCTCTACTGGGATTTCTTTGGTATATGCACAGTCATTATATTAATCATTTGTTCTTTGATCCAAAAATTGAATGTACTTTTCACAGGAACTAAAGAGCAAGAAGGAATTTAAATGCAGCCATGGATGAAGCAGAATTGAGAGATGAGTTACAAAGCAAAGGGAAGAGTTTAAAGCCGAACGAGCTGAAAGGAATGCACGTGAGGCTGAGATGAGACAGAGATTCAAAGTTGAGATACGAAAACAAGAGCTATGCATGGCTAATGGGAATGTTGGAGTTCAGGAAGAGAGGGCGATCTCTGAACTAATGGCTTCATATAGACCTAGGAATAGGAGCAGAGTACTCCTTCTGTCGATCACAGTGAATAATTTGGAGCTTAAAATATGCATGATACAGCTTGTGCAATCTCACGACCAATTCAGTGGAGGTATATCTGAAAATCCTAATTATTTTCTTGATAGATTTTTAATGGTGGTGGATATCGTAGAGATGAATGGTGTCCCGCAAGACGTGATTTGGTTGAAGCTTTTCCCATTTGCATTGGCTGGAGGAGCGGTAGAATGGTACAAGTTATAGCCAGGGTCAATTACATCTTGGAACCAACTGGAGGAGGAGTTTACGTCCTACTACTTTCCACCGTCTAAGACATTCCATCTCAAGAATGAAATTTCAGCATTTCACCAATTTGGAATGAAAACCATCTGTGACGCTTGGCAACGATTTCGAAGATTATTAAGAAATTGTCCTCACCATAACTTATCATAAATTGATCAGGTAAGTATATTTTTTCACGGTTTATCTCCTATTAACCGTTCAATGGTAGATTCTTCTGCAGGTGGGCATATTTTTATGAAAAAGCCAAGCAAAGCAGAATAGTTGTTTGAACAATTGGTAAGGAAGAGTTCATACTTGCAGCCGGAGATGCCAACGAGAAGAGACATCCATTCGATCGAACAAATATAGCAAATAGTAGTAATACACGCGATGAATAAGAAACTAGACTTAGCGATGGCGCCGTTGAGACTGAATGGGGGCCCCCAATCAGTTTTATACATTACGTGTGGAGACAACCATCCCAGTTAGGTTTTTGAAGCGAGCGGTTCGCTAGCCCAAGGACCTGAAAGTGCGAATTATGCGGTACGATAACTTTAACTCCTATAATATTTCATAAAATAATAATAATTATGGGAGAAGATTTCAACACCCGAATTTTTCGCATGGTAATAATCAAAATGTGTTGAAACCTCCTCCCGGATTTCCGAATGAGCACCCCAATTAGGGGTTAGGTAAGGCCCCGGCACTACAATATGATCAACCTCTAGCATTGCCTACTCCGCCTTTGAGACAAGATGAGGGATTTAAGTCTCTATTAAAAGAAATTTCATCTAAACTTACGGAGACATCAACTAGACCTGCGGATACTGAGGCATACTGAAGAGATTTAGGTAATCAGGTGACTCAGATGAGTAGGGAAAGGAAAGAGAGGCCTTCCAATAGTCTCCCTAGTACTACCGAAAAGAACCCTAATAGGAACCCAAGAGAGACAACCTACTCAATCTTTGTTGTGAGTGTTAGCAAGGTCGGTAGCAGAATCTGAGGCCAAAGGTTAACCTCCATCAAAACAGGTAAGTGTGGGGTTGGAAGAGGTAAGCAACCTTGGACTAATTTCTGAAAATCCTTCTGATATGTTAAAAGAGAATACTTCTGATCTAGTTCGGGTTTATGTGCCTAAATTATCTTTCCCTCAACGGGTTAGGAAACCCCAGCTCGATCAGACAGATTTTAAATATCTTGAATTTATTAGGAAACTGAAAATTAATTTACCATTGATCAAGGCTCTCCGTGAGAAGCCAAAATATTCTAAATTTTCCAAGGAGTTATTTGTAGGTAAGAAAAAGTTAGAAAGAGAAAAAGTGGTGGCATTGACAGTTGAAAGTTCATCTCGAATAAAGAATAAGCTTCCTCCAAAGTTGAAGGATAAGGGAAGTTTCACAATCCCATGTCAAATAGGGACTTTGATGATTTCAAATGCTCTATGCCATTTAGGGGCCAAGATTAAGATAATTCCCCTATCGATGTTTAGGAAGCTGGGGTTGGTAACCGCGAAACCCACTATGATAATGTTACAGCTTGCGGATGGATCAATTGTAAAGCCACATGGAGCTTTTGAAGAAATTTTGGTTAAGGTAAATAAGTTTATTTTTCAAGTTGATTTTGTGGTTTTAAATATGGAAGGAGATACCACAATGCCAATGTTGCTTGGTAAACCGTTTCTTGCAACGGGAAGACCATTAATTGATGTTCATAAAGGTAAGGTAATCTTTTGGTTGCAAGATGAAGAGGTAGTATTTAATGTATACAATTTTATGAATGATTCTTTAGATTCGAAAAAATTTAGTTTTGTATCCTCTGTTATTCCTACTGATGTTTGTGATGACAAGAATCTATGTAGTAACTTAGACATCAGAATATGAAACGGACTTAATAATGGAAGTATGGAAGCAACTGGAGTGAATAAGGATGAAGAAGAAGGTAAGCTCGACAAGCTCGAAGAAAAGGTTGAACTGGTGCCCAAATCATCCTTAACTGTACCTCTAGCCCTAAAATAGATGTTTTACCGGTTACATAAGGTGAAGAAGTTGAGAGGAAAAGGAAGCGGAAAACATGGAGGAAAAAGCACAAGAACAGGTGCTTTCTTTTTTATTGGTGGTAAAATATACATATGAGAAAGTAGAGATGTTCGAACTATAAACACGGGTAAATTACAGCTATGGTACACCAACTTTACCTGTATTCCCACTTTGGTACACAAACTTTATTTGGGATACTCGTAATACACAAACCTGTATGTGACCTCCCACTTTAGTCACTTTTACCAGTAATAGCAGGTTTTTCCTTGGTCAAAAGCAGTCAAACTACCATGTCATCATTTAAAAAAAATTAAATAACTTTCAAATATGAAATTACATAAATACCCTTATATTTTTCCATTTTTTCCCTCTCTCCACAATTCATCTTCTTCCTTCTCTCTTTTCTAAACCTCAAACCCTAATATCAAAAATCAAATTGAGAAACCCATTCAATCTCAGCTAAATCATCTTTCTTCATAGTAAAAGCATTACAAAAGCCATCAGGAATCAATTGAATTGGGAAGATGTAACCTTACAGTAGAATTTTGAATCCGGGAAGATGAAGATGCAAATTACCTATCATTGACACAAACAGGGCAAACAGAAGCACGATTCAAATTCTCACAAATCCCACAGCAGGAGGATCATTTGTTAGTATTTCGGCTGACTTTGCCTTAGCTCTGTAATGGGTTCCAAGTCTCTGCTCCACTTGGCTCCTAATTATCGTCCATTGGATATATACTGGGACACAGATGAAGATGGTCCTGGTCCCCGATATGGTCATACTTTAACAGCTGTTGCTGCTACTAACACTTACAGACCCCGCTTGATTTCCTGTAGTGGCGCTACTGCTATTGAGGGTGGCGGCTCTTCCTTTGCCCTCGGGAAAAGTTGTGATCTTATCTCTTGCTTGCTTTTTCCATTTCTATCTTTTTTGAAATATTTTTTTGTTAATATTTTGTAGGACTGCCTCGAGTTACCAATTATTTTCATTCTTATGATGTTCTTACTAGAAAATGGGCTAGGTTGTTTAGATACGTACTTCTTTTTCTTCAATATATGAAATTGATTTTAAACTTCGACTCTTTAGTCGTTTCTTGATCAGAATGACAAAGGGATTGACTAAAAAGCGACAATGGAGAAGAGGGACTGTTGTTTGGGTAACTTTCAGTAGGAAAGAAGATCGACAAAGGGATTTTAACAATTTGGTAGCTACGATTCGATCGAAGTTTGTGTAGGACGGCTATGCTATGATTTGATTTTTGAAATTACGGTTTGATTTTTAAGATTAGGGTTTGAGAATTTAGAAAAGGAGAGGTGGAAGAAGGAAGAAGATGAAGGGTGAAGAGAGAGAATGGAAAAAGATGAGGGTATTTATGTAATTTCACATTTTGGATTTATTTAATTCTTTTTTAAATTGATGACGTAGAAGTTTGACTGCCTTTGACTTGGGAGAAACCTGCTATCACAGGTAAAAAAGACTAAAGTGAGAGGTCACATACAAGTTTGTGTAGCATGGATACACAAAACAAAGTTTGTGTACCAAAATGGGAATAAAGTAAAGTTGGTGTACCATAGTTGTAATTTACCACTATAAACACAACATGTAGTATTATGTATATTTCTATTTTTGTTTTGTTTTTTCTTTTGCTTTTACGTTTTGTTTTGTGTTTTGGATGTTTTTTTAGAGTGTGTAATAAGTCAAGAAAGGGCTGAGGCACGATTCAGCAAAAGAAGACCGAAGAAAAAAGAGTAAGGAATTAAGGTAAGATGACAAATCTCCGTGTTAGTGAACAATATGCCGAGTTTGGGAGGCCAACACATCGTGTTCTGGAAACACATTGGCATGTTTGGCCACTGGAACTTGAGAAAATTTTTTTTATAAATGCAACATGGCAAGTTATAGGACAACACGCCAAGTTTTGGGGGACAACACGTCGTGTTCTTGTAACACGCTGACGTGTTAACCTTCTAGAGCTCATGATCAATTTCGTGATAACTTGAAACACGACGAGTTCCTTAGCTCTCATTCGAAAGAAAAAATTAACAAAGGAACATGCCGTGTTTCTAAGCTCAATACTCTATGTTATTCTCAATAACGGTCAAAACTAAAATACTTAAATTGAAATCCCTAAATTTTTTTGCACTTTATTTTTTTTTTGTTTCTTCTCCTCTTTGATATTTCTCCCTACAACAGACCCCTCCTTTACCTTCTATTTCTCCATCTCCACAACTCTCATCTCTCTTTCTCTCTTCTTACTCTTCTCTTTCTCTCTATTCTTCCACCTTTATTCTCTCTTCTCTTTTTATTTTCTTATTGTGCGAGCAAATTGGGGTTTTATTTCTTGTTACTTTTCTCTGACCTAGATTCCAAAACAATGGCACCAAGGTGCGCATTTAACTTTAATATCTTCAATTGATATCATCCTTTAACAATTGTGTTTTACTTGCTGATTGATTGAATAAATTAGGGTTTTGTATGATGAGTCTTCTCTTTTCTCTCTTCTTCATTGATTAAGTTCCTTCCCAATTGCCTTATGGTTTCAATTTGCTTGCATATTAATGGGAATTTGGTGATTAGAGGTTTCCATTCCGAAGCTTGACTGGGTGATGATTAGGCTTTACGCCTTCTAATTAAGTAAATAAAAACTGTTTACAAGTGGAAACTATCTCAACAGACCTTGGATTTTGATGACTCCGTATGCCACACTACTTGTATGATGACACTGAATGATATACCTCCATGTGGCTGTTTGGCAAGCTCTTGGGATGGTTAATAATAAATTGCTTATGCATTCATACATGCACTAGTACAAAAAGAGGATGTGGCAACATTTATTTGACGTTTTTGGCAACGGTTAAAGGGCGTTGCCAATGAATCGGTTGCCAAAGCCCAGTAGGAATTGGCAACGGTTAAATAACCGTTGCCATTTGCAGTTTTAGGCAACAGCTTTTAATAAATCCGTTACCTTAACTACCTATTCTGGTACTTCAAATCAGTGGTTTAGGGAACGGTTTAGTAGAAGAACCATTCCCTTATATAGATATATATAAAGGAACGGTTGTAGCAAAGAACCGTTCCCTTATATGTTTTCAGGAACGGTTGTAGAAAAGAACCATCCCCTTAATTTGTACTACCTACAAAAATTTCGTTAGTAATATGTGCCACCTTCTAAATACAAATTATACACCACATAGACAAACATTCAGCAGCAAACACAAACCTAAAAAACTTCATTCATTTATAACATCCCAAACAACACATACAATTC
>CAOJCR015407222.1:0-10089 GCA_948330485.1 Euphorbia neoarborescens
AATGGAAAAAGGAGATCGAATCGAAACTGCCATTTTGAGAAATTGGAGTCGTGTTTTGTTTGTTTGTAATCTTCTCTTTTGATTCTTGCTGCAGAAACAACAGGAGGAGAAGCGGAGCTCTCGCCTGCTTCCATTTCGAACAGAAAGAATAAGAAAGAAGAAAAAACAAGTTATTCAAAATACTGAAACCCTAAATCGATAGAAATTCATCCGATCTTCCAAAAGCATAAAAATATTTCCAAGAAAAAGTGGTCTGTGTTGTGACGAAGTTCCAGCCACTTGGAAAGAATGGTGAGTTACCATCGATGGAGTCATAATGGCAAAAATCAGACAAAAGTGACGGTTTGGAGGGTCAAGGGTCAGCAGATGGGAGAAGAGAGGAGAAGAAGAGGGACGACAACAAGAAGAAAAGTGGTCCACCCAAATTTTTAGGGTTTGAGTTATTATATAAAGATACATAAAACATAAATTCTAAATGAAGTGTTGTTGTTATTATTATTATTATTATATAAATATATTTCTATCATAAAATATATTTTAAAAATTAATATATTTTAAAATTATTATTTTATATAGATATATATAAATTTAATTTGTGATAAAATATTAAATATAAATATTATAGTAGAAGCATACAATGTATACTTTAAAAGCTATTATAATATATAAGTATATAGCAAGTATTATATATATATTCTTCAAAAATCTACAATGGAAATTTTCATGTATATTATATTTTTCCAAAATCTGCAACGAAAAGTTTACATCTCTTACAGATTCTGTTGCAATTTTTCCTGTTTAAAATTCCCTCAAAAAAACTGTAATGGAATTTCAAATCCTTTACAAGTTCTTTTACAAATTAATGGGTCTAATTTATTTTTCATAAATCTGCAAGAGAATTACATTCCTGTTCAAATTCCTTTGCAGAATGGTTAATCTGCAAGGGAAAAAATATCCTTTGCAAACTTTCCTTTGCAGAATGTAATTTTTCTTGTAGTGATTAGGGTTTGCGAAAAAAACTAAAAGGAAAGATCCAAAGCTTACCATTTATCTCTTTCAAGATGTCGCTGAATCCTGATGATCCAAAGAAAGAGTAATGCACGAACTCCTCTCGGCTATGGATCCATGCTAGCGGGGTCTAGGTTGAATCTCTTGTTCATGAAATCTCGTGCAATTGATGAACAAAGAACACTCTTCTTCCATATTAGGGTAAAATGCAAATTGTGCTTCTCCTAACCCTAATTTCATTCATTTTCCCTATATAATAGGACCATAAAAACCCTAATGGGCCTAGGTTTGTAAAATGTAGGCCATAGGTTCTCTAAGGCCCAATTACTTTGATCAGTCAAATTAAATTTCACCGACTCAAAATTTAATTTCGTAAATGTTTAATTAAATCAATGCTTTATATTTTAATGTTTCAATTTCACTAATCGGTAAATTGATCAATTAATTTAACTATGTGTTAATTTAATTAAATATGCCAATTACGATAATTAGATTTTAATCAAAATCTAATTAATCTCAATTGTACATATACACTAATTAAATACCATTCATATTAAATTAATTCAATTAAAATTCTATTCAATTTATTTAATTAAGTTATTCACCATGTGTAATTCAATTAATTTACAATTAATTAATTACCACATGTGAATCTACTAATTAAATATTTCAGATTTAATTTATTAATTAAATCAAATATGATTTCTTCAATTCATATTTATTTAATTAATTTGATCCAACCTTATAGAGCAACTTATCCGAGGTCAGAAGTTCGATGTGCAAGATCCTATGAGACTGTCTTTATATTGGCAACAGGACCAATTCTGGCAGACTATTAAGTGGGTTCTAGCAAACGCATAATGGTCTCCAATTAAGACAGCTAGCAGCATCTCTAGTAGAGATTAAACCATCCTGGTAGATGTACTTGTATTATTCCTTGCGAGTTGATATCTCGAGTGTATATATTAAGGGCTATGGCTCCGTCATCCCACACTACTATTACTTTCTTGATCTAGAATGGATTGTTGAAACGAATGAGCTCCCAACTCATTCGGGTATGGCCACACACTAATAATCCCATTCCACCAATTGGCTGGTGATATCATCACATTGGGTGCTGAGTGGCAATCTCTTTTACTCATTATCAATATGCATATGGTCACTGGCCCACCCAATCATACCCGTATTTGGATCCTGTTACAAACCCGTTAGGTGTATGTCAAAGTGTATGAGATTCCATGCTTATGTTATAATGATCTCAGGTATAAGAATAAAACAAGTCTAACCCAAGAAACACAACAATAATGACTTCACCATGTAGTGTTTCCTGGACGGATCTATCCAGTACTATGTGGGGTCCACATCTACCCACATCCTTGATTGTCTCACAATCAACCGATGCACATGTTTTTTTTCATTCCCATGACCTAGAACAAACCTGGGATCTATTCATTTACGATTTACAATCATTTGATTCTCCATTCATTACTATAGAAAAATATATAGAATAAATGGATTGATGCCTTTATTCTATAACAGTTAATGTATATAGTATAAGTAATATCACAACTATGTAATACACAAAAGAATCATTGCCTACAAATTAGGGCACACCAAAAATCTCCCACTTGCACTAGGCCAAGTAGGCATATCCCTAGGTCCTATAGATCTCGTACTACCTTAGAGTTGCAAAAGGTAAGAAACTTAGTTTACGGATCAGTGATATTATTTTTCTTGTCAACCCTCTGTATTTAAATCACCTCAATATTTTAATTTCTCAAATCAGGTGAAAAACTTTCTTATTATGTCTTTGGATTACTAGTGTGACAATGGCTCCTCATTATGCGTTGACCCTTTTAATGTCTCAAAATACCATTACATGGTCTAGGATGGAGGGGACCACTCCTAACACTGTAATGTATTTCTAATCCAAATAACAACCTTAACAACATATAATGCTACTAAAATATTCGATCTCTGTAGTGGTATATACTTTAATGGACTTCTAGGAGGATCTCTAACTAATGGCTCCACCATTAATGAGAGACTTGTAATCTAATTAGTTTACATCCTCATTGGTCTTAAAACTAGCATCAGTACATGTACTGACTACTTACACGTTTTGACCAACATACACTAAGTGGTAATTCTTAGCCCTATTAAGGCACCTTAGGATTACCTTTACAGCACTCCAATGGTTCTGAGAACCATCTGGCACCTGTTGGTCATACTTAGTGTATATACAACATCAAGTCTCGTATATAACATAAAGTACATAATGGAACCAATAGCTGAGCGTATGGTGTTACCATAATCCTCTTCTTTCTTTAGTTTCAACCCATGGTCACATCGGTAAGAAACAGTTCTTCACCTTGTCCATGTAGAAACATTTCAAAAATTTTCTATATACGTCTCCTAACTCAGACTTAGAAGCTGACACGATATATTTCTATAGATCCTGATCCCTAAGATCAATTTAGCTTCACCTAAATCCTTCATCGCGAAGTACTTACTCAACCATTGCTTTAACCCCTAAGCAGTGAAGGTGTTTAACTTTCGACAGGAAGTATGTCATCAACATATAAATAACACTTGAAATGTGGAAGTACTTTTTATCACTTTCTTATATACAAAAAGCTCATCAAGATTCTAAATGAAACCATATTCTTTAATAGCTTTATTGAATCTTTCATTCTAAGACCGGGACGCTTATTTCAATCTATAAATGGATTTATCAAGCTTGCACACCCAGTTAGGGTACTCAGTATCGATAAAACCCTCTAGTTGTGTAATCTACACATCTTTGAGTAGCTTTCTTTTTAGAATAGAAATTTTAACATCTATTTGCTATATCTTATAGTCATACCATGTTGATATAGCCAAGAGTAGCCTAATAGACTTGAGCATCGCTACTGGTGAAAAGCTTTCATCATAGTCAATACCTTGAACTTGTTTCAACCCCTTTTGCCACCAATTGTCCCTTGAAGGTATTATCATCCTTTTAATCTCCTGTGTTACTGGGCCCGCTTCCTCTAACTTTAGTGGAGCTGCCTCAATAGCCGAGTCCCCTTCCTGTGGTTGTGGATCTTGAACTTCATCAAGTTCAATTTTACTCCCACTTTCTCTCTTAGAAAGGAACTCCTCTTCTAAGAAATGACCACTCTTGGTAATGAATACTCTATTCTTAGTCGGGTCATAGAAGTAGTAACCCTTAGTTTCCTTAGGGTAACCCACAAATAGGCATTTGACCAATTTGGACTCTAATTTGTCACAAGTCAATTTCTTGACATTTACCAAATAGCCCAAACCCTCAAAAGAAACAATGGTCTTTTAGCCCCACCATATCTTATATGGTTTAGTCTCAACTGCCTTACTCGGAATAAGATTCAGTGTGAAAGCTGCATCTCTAAAGTCTATCCTTAAAAGGATATAGGGAGCGCTTCTTGACGTATCATTAAGTAGACCATGTCCTACAGAGTCCTATTTTCCCTTTCTGACATACCATTTCAATAGAGTGTACCAAGAGGAGTGAGTTGGGACCGAATCCCATACTCTCTCAAAATTAAGTCAAACCCTTAGCTCATATCATCACCTCCTCGATCAAATCAAAGAGATTTGATAGTATTACCAAGTTCATTTTCTACTTTATTTCTAAAATCCTTGAAGCAATCAAGGATCTCTGATTTGAGATTCATTAGGTAGATATAACATATTTACTGAAGTCATCGGTGAAAGTAACGAAGTACCCATAACCATATCTAGCATTTGTAATTATAGGCCCACATATGTCTGAATGTATTAGGTTCGATAGCCCACTTGCCCTCTCAGCTACTTTGCTGAAGGGCACCTTGGTTAATTTGCCTCTTAAACTAGATTCACATGTACCAGTTGACACAAGGTCAAATCTACCAAGCATTCCACTTACGTGAAGTCTAGTTATGCATATCTCATTTATGTGGCCTAAATGATAATGCCAGATTTTCTTAGGATTAACCTTATTAGCCTTAATCCTTTTATTATTAATGTTATGAGATTATCTTGTTTCAAATTAAGGATATATACGCCATTACTAAGTAATGCTATTTCACAAATAATATCGACACATTTAGCATTTACAATACCATGTCCGACATTAAATTCAAAACATTCTATGTCCAACTTAGAAATCAACATAATATTCCCACTAATGGTACGTATATAAAATAATCTCTTAGTCTCAAAACAAGCACACTAGGCATCTCTAAATGGCACCCATCCAACGTTGAGAGGTTGGAATTTCATCCTATTCTCAACTCGAAGACCCACTTTGCCAGTTTCTAATAATCTCAACAACATATATGCTACAACCACCCGCTTGGGTCTTCTTTTACTCTATCTAAAGAAAAGAATTCTTTCAAATTTCCTTTTCTCTCTCCTCAACCATAATACAAGTTTATAGGATAAATATGGGACTTAGCACCAACCACTTTAGCCTTAGCCTCACCCTTTCGAGTTTAGCTTTAGCTTTGGCCTTGGCCTTTCCCTTGCCTTTAGGGTGTGTACCCTTACTTACCAGCAACTCTTCCTTTTATGATTGGCTATACCACAAACTTCTACTTTCTTGAAGCTCTAATATTGTCTTATCCATACATTATGTATGATAATCGACAATTATACGATAATAAAATTTAGGAAGAAATCCTAAAAGATGTCTACAATGATTTCTTGGAGGATCAGTATGTCGAGACTGGCTAGTGTTTCCACATACCCATTTATCTTGAGCACGTAAGTACTTACGGATATCCCAAAAATCATCCTACATGAACACAATGTCGTCACTAGGTACCGATCTTGCCTTAATCGATCTTAATAAAACCTTTTCAAGTCGTCAAAGATATTATAGGCTCATCCCTTCTTAAACTATCTTATAGTTTTAGGGTAATGGTTCCTAATACGAGACACGCGACATCACAGTCATCATGCATATATCGATTATTAAGTCCGTGATGTAAATCAATAACTTCTTTGATCAATGTGTTCACCTGATACTAGAATTTTGATGAGGCCATATTTGACCTTATATTCTAGGTATTGTTATGGTTTAATAACGGATAATTTGATTGGTTTCGTGTGTTTTGGTTGTTCTTTCTTGCATTTTCTGTTTTTCTTGCATTTTTATCACTTCGCATATTTTGGCAATTTTTCAATTTATTTGTATGTTTTCATTTTGCTTTGGTCTGAGGTCATCAAGACCAAAGACTTGTATATCTTGACGTGTTTGTTGAGCTGGAGTATATAGGGATCGAGACCCAGAATAGGCATGAGTCGAGGTACGTGAACGAAGTCCAATTAATGCTTAAATGTTCATCCATGAACTTTGGAGTGAATTTCAAGACTGTTATAGGCTGAATTTGAAGATTCTTATTACAGAAAAAGTTGAAGATAATTCTCTTAGCTTTCTAACGGATCTTGAATCACTTGTTTTTGAAATTCTATGAGAAAGTTATGGCCAAATCCAACAAACACGTACAGTCCGTCACCAAAGGGAACAAAAGGCACTACACGACTTGGACAAACTACACGAGTTCAGAAGAAATACACGAGTTCGTGTATACCTGGTGAACTCGAGTACATAGATCAGAGATAGACAGAAGATCAGTGAAAGGACAACATGACTTGGTAAGATTTATGCTAGTTCGTGTATACCTGGTGAACTCGTGTAAATGGATCAGAGGTAGACAAAAGAGCAAAACCTGAACAACATGAGTTGGATGACCTACACGAGTTCGTGTAAAATAGGCAAACCCCTATTGGGTTGTGGGATTTTAAAAGAAATTGATTTTTGTTAGGTTTTTATTTCCGATTTAGTGCGTGATATAAATAAAACATTTTATTTAGGGTTTTCTTTATCCAGGATTACTGTAATTTTCTCTCCACCTCTCAATAACTAGGTTTTTGCTTGGATGAATATTTTTCCAACCACTGGAGTCTAGTTAACGGTATAATTAAGGGCAGTTTTCTTCTCTTTATGTTATTGTTAACTAGTTGTGAACTGCAACAGTGATTCGTATTTGTGTTTCATCTATTTATCTTCATCTCTTTTCAATAATATTCTCATTTGATTTATGCATGTTATCATTATAGTGATTGATTTTGCTTTCGTACTTCGGTAAAGGTTTTATCTTTTGAGTTCATATAAGTCTGGTCTCACTGGGGTTTGGCACCCTGGAAATCGTAGGGAAGTGACACACCCACAAAGTTATGGACCCTTTGTTTCTGAACCCTGGAACTAGTCCTACCGCTATAAACGGAGAAATAGGCTAGGCGCCCATAAACCTAGGTTTGCGGATTTGATTCCTTTTGCATGCATAGCATTCATTTATTAATCTATGTTTATTATTGATTTGAGCTACATTCCATTGCACTCTGAGAAAGTTATAGGTTCTGGATCACATAGTTGGGTTTAGTTTAGTTTTAGTTTTAGTTTAGTTTATCTCAATTTTATATCCACTCGAACAACTAGGATACCGAGTAGATCGGTGATTGTGGTGTAAATCTCGTGGATTGATGCCTTTTCTTACCAGATTATTACTTAATATCGACGGGGTACACTGCCCCTAAAAGACACACTTTCAAGTGTTAATTTGAGCGCCGTCACATTTCTTGAACATATTTCATCATTTCAGGCCTTAGAACTTTTCAAGTTCTTAGACCAGTCCATGAAATTAGTTCTAAAAGTTTTTCCTTTGTACTATGTAGATCGGAGTGAAAAATCGTTATTATATGTTGATATTGCAACCATTAATATGCAGAAAATGTTTAACTATTGTTTCAAATAAACTACTCAGAAAAGAAAGTCAACAGAGGTTAAATAAAGGGCTTAAAAGCCAAAACATAAATTTATCCAATTTTAATGTTGTAGGTGATTTTATTTAGCTGACTTGACCAAGACCCCCAACAAATCTATGATGGCCCAAGCCGAGCTTATAATGTAAAACCATAATAGTTTGTTACGTAGGGTTAACAACTCGATCCATATACGAGGGAATCTTGGTTTGAAAGGTTTATAGAACATTACCATTCAGTGCTCGGGTCAGGGGTACATTAGCAACCCGCAGGGTCAGAAACCATAATTCACTCTATTGCCATATAAAAAATGAATATATTTATCTTGACCAATTATGATGTGGTTGGATAAAGCTCTTTCAAAAAAATAATTCCCTTTAAGACAATATTCATTAATTGATATCCAATCACCTTATGTATATCAAGCTTAATTCAAGTAGTTGGTTGGGCACTTTCTATTGAATTATTTGACATAGGTTTACGCTGTGAATTTGGAAAGTACTTTTGAGCGACCCTGTATTAAAATTTGGATTCATTTTAATCAAAATGATCACAACTTATTATACAAAATAACAGATTTGAAACATCCTTTGGAATACTATTCTACCATTCAAACATACAAAACATGCATCATGCAAAATGCAAGGCCATCTATTGGCCCTATAGTACAAAACTAATGAAAAACTAATAGCTAATTATTACAATTCTTCATTATCTTTAGCTTGTATGTTATTCGGGCTCGCCATCTGCTTCCACTCCTTGGGCTTGCTCCATGTGCTCGCACCATTTTGGTTGATGAATTAATTCTAATTTCTAATCTATAAGTAAACTAACTAATTAAAATTAAATTACATCAAAATAATACCACACATACCAAAATAAATAAAATACATCCAATCTCTGTAAAAGGCCCATAGACACCTAATATCACCCAAATACAAACAATGTACTGGTCGTGTATTTTCATACATATCGTGATGCATGTCAATGGCAAATAAATCAAAATATTTCAATTTTAAATTATGTCTAGTCGTTAAAGTGACAATCCCAAATTTTAACCATTATAGAATTATCCAATTTAATGACCCATTAAATCACATTCAATACTCCCACTTAAATTTGGAAATCCATAATCCTAAAATTATAGTCGTCTAATTACAAACCGTGCTATGGGCTATTGGACCAACCGTCGAGCCATATTCAATTAAATATCAAACATATAAAATTAAATATGCATGTCACACCAAAAACCATTTTATACACTATTAAAATTAACTGCATTAATTAATTTATGTAATGGACCAATCTGATAAAAAAAACCAGAAAAACTCAAAATTGGATTGGCCCGGTAGTTATAGGACTCGCTTGAGAAAATTTCCCCACAGGCCCGTCGGGCTGCCCTGTGGCTGCAGCCCTGCCGGTGGCCCGCAGCAGCGGGCTGCAATTGCTAGCCGCAGCTGGAAGCCCACCGGCCAGCTGCTGACCGGCAGCCAGCGGCTACCCCGCTGCTGGCTAGCCACCCAACGGGCTGCCCTGCTATTGCCAACGGGCGCCGCTGCTGGTCAGCTAGCCAGTCGGCTACCCCGCTAATAGTCGGCCAGCCAGCGAGCTGCCCTACGGCAGCCCACGGGCTGCCACGCTGCGTCTTGCCATTAGCAGTGGCCCACGATCCCAACACCAAAAATTCATTTTTTTTTTCAAAAAATCACAACACACAATCAATCATTCAGAAAAATAACATACTAAGGTAAACCAAATAAGGATCTAATATAACATAGGATCCATAAAAACTAAAATCTAAATTGGGGAAAAGTAAGAACAACCCCAATCCTATATGAAACCCTAAATCTAATAGTTGATTCTAAGGAACCTACAAATTAAATTCCTAGATCTATAATTAACAATTTCAGATCTACCGAAATTATTTATAGATCTTCCGAAATCAATTTTAGATCTGTTCCAAAACAACCATAGATTTAATTAAATATCTTCGATTCTACCGTAACCACGACTCTGATACACTATAGGGAATCGAATTGAGGCCCAAAAACTCAACAAGTACGACGGAAGGCTTTTTAAAATTTCCAAATTCAATTCCATTAGAATAGGTTCGGCAAATCTGAGGGATTTGATTATCTATCTATCCTATTGGAAGAATTAGGGTTTGTGGAAGAAATTAAAAGGAAAGATCTGAAGCTTACCATTTATCTCTTTTAAGATAATGATGAATCTTGGCGATCCAACTAAAGAGAAATG
>CAOJCR015407492.1:0-10489 GCA_948330485.1 Euphorbia neoarborescens
CTCCCTACACTTAAATTCTTACTTGTCCTCAAGTAAGCTAAACCTAAAATGATGAAGGAATCAACTTTTCTTGTGAAAACCTCCCTAAGGTTTAACTGAAATAAAAACCTTCTATCCAAAACTTGTGATTATAAACATCGAAACATAAATGGCATATGCAAAGTTCATAATAAATCAATATTAAGATTGGACTCATTAAAATGAGACATCACAAAGAAATCATTTGGAGTTACATGGCTGAAATTCACCTCACTATGGTCATCACTCATTCACTCTTTGAGGTAGGGGTTTAACATTTTTACTAAAAGACTTTTTTGCACATATCACACAGTGAACTTGATACAATTCTTAGAGAGTTTTGGGAAGGAACAAAATCAGAGAACCTTGCCTTTTAAAGTTAGGCTACGAGTTAGGTGTGTTAAAAAGTCAATTTGAGTGCAATCCAATATCACAAAATTTGTTAAAAACGACTATCAAAAGAAACCAAATTTAAACTTCGAAATAAAAAGGTTATATTCCCTAAGAGATGTTTTTTATATAAATACAACAGTAAATGAGAGGACAAAAAGGAAAAATGTAAGAATGAGGAAACAAGGAACAAAATGTGAATGGAGAGGCACAAGAAAAGTCTACCTCAAACAGTTCCACACCCTGACACCTTGATGCATAGGCAGCATGGATGTGATTTCCATAAGCTATGGCATAGCAATAGAACCTATCCACTACATCCTTTAGGTCTTGGTTTGCAAATGCTTCCTTGTCCTTCAGGATGGACTCTTGATGGGCCAAAAAGTCAGCAAGTGCTTTCTAATGAGACTCAGCCTCAGCAATAACTGCTTCCTTCAAAACAGTAACTTCTTTGTCATGAGCTTTTTGGTCCGCAAGCAGTTGCTCAGATAGATGTTGGATTTCTGCTCTTAGTGGGTCCTTGATAGCACCCTACTGAGCTTCTTGTATAGATAACTGTTCTATGCGATCCGTTAACTCTAAAAGAATAGGGAGTACCTGCAAAAGAAGAAGAGGTCAGGCACACTAACATTTGATCTCAAAGAGCTTAAAAATACAAAGTTTTCTCACCACTGAAGTTGCGCAGAAAGTATATACAGATAACGAAGCATGATCCGCAAGTTCATATCGTTTCATATCCCCCTACTTATCCTCCCAGTATTTGAGCAAGGAAGGTGAGAAGATGAATAATTGTCTCCCTAAAAAAAAGTGTATGATTAAGTTAGAAAAGAAACAAAACATTAAAATGAAAATACATGAGTAATTACCTACTCAATCCGGCATCTTTTCCCTAGAAAAACAGTCTCAATAGGAGAAGGGATGTCCTCTCCGACAGCTGGCTCAAAAGTGGACTTAAGGATATCATGCTGGTCAATTGCTTGCATTTTAACCCTTTCATCCAACCTGGTTAACCCCTTTTTCTTCTTTAAAGTTGCATAGTGAGCCACAAGTTGATTAAAATTGGATTTCATGGTTTAACAAAATTGAAACAAAGAGAAAAGGGAGGAGTTAGTACCTTGATTAACTACAAAACCAGGCTTCTTAAATGAAATTTTCTTTTGGTGAGGTGATACGATGTGCAAAGCACACATATTTGGCATACAAAACAAGCATAAAATATGTGTATTTTGTAAATTTAACAAATATTTTGTGTTAGAATGTGTATTTTTCAGGTTTTTCAAGACTAAAGTTGTTAAAGGGACATTTACGAAGGATCGGGACAAACGGGAAAAAATATAGATGAAAAATGAGCAAAAGTGAAAAATTAAGGGTTGATGGACAGGGCTCTATCGTGATAGCGGCCCCTCTATATCGCGATCGCGACCCAAGCATGCAAGCCAGCCCCAAAGAACACTAAGCTTGTCTCGATCGCAAACCCTATGTCACGATCATGACCTGCTCAATTTTCAGACCGTTATGAACCAATGTCTACTTGAAATAGCCGTTGTTCTCCCTCTTTCTTCCTCCAAATTGATGTTTATCCACTCTAAACTAATCCCAACACATCCCAGCCTCTTGGAACCAATTAAAACACAGCATAACCGCCCTTAAACTCTATAAAAATCCATCAAACTTAGCATTTCAAGAAAGACTTTTAGAGAGAGAAAAATTTCTACAAGAAAGATAAGTTCTAGAGAGAGACTCTGAAGGGACAAATTCTATAGCAATTCAGACATCCATAGGAGTAAGAAGATGACTCTACACTCAGAGAAAGTATCCTTCTTATATGGGAAAGGTTTACAACTCCATAAAGAGTTGTAATCCTTTCCATGGTATTTCTATGTTTTCCATTATTCTGTTTTGGAAATAGTTAATCATACTATTGTATTTTGTTCATTTTCTTGCATAAAATTCCCTGGAGTGAGGACAAATTCCATTGGGCAATCTCTATAATGCTTGACAACCATTATCTTGATTGAATGTTAGAGTTTTATTGCAAGATTTCTTCATTATGTGTGTTAATCTCTAGACATGATTATTCTAGAAATAAGATGGAATCTATTGCTGTTATTTGATAATTATTTGTTTAATTCTTGGTTTAATGCTAGATATACATATTGAGTTCATCAACACTAAGTGTATATGGAATTAAGATGAGTTTTGATGTTTGTTTGAGAAGACAACATTAATATTATGCATAAATGTTTAAATGTATGAATGTTTAAATGTATGAAAAATGATTTGTGATATTTTATGTTGTAATAATCAAAAGGCATAGAGTATTACATGTTTTATTCTTGCATGAATTTGGTTAAGTTAATCATACTTAATCTGATATTTAAATTGATGTAATAATTAAAGAGCGATATTTATCCGTGCATATGAATTGTAAGTAATATCAATTTCCCCTTAATTGATTATGGTTTGCATTTAAATTAATATACAGAAAATACTAAATGATCAATTTCTCCTTAAGAGATTATGGTTTGCATTTAAATTACTCTTATGCTTTTATGAATTGATGTAGAGTTCACATCATCAATCCACTTTTAGATTACTATAAACAGAATATATGAGTGTGTATGCCTACTATGTATATTTTTCCCCGTGGGATACATACTCATACTCAAAATCTATTTTGTATTACTTGTGTGACCCGTATACTTACAGTAGTGTGTGGATTTATGTTATGCAAGGCCAACTACATTTGGGAATGTGAATGATCAACCATTACATGATTTTATGCATAAGAAACCAGCGCACCATTGAACTAGAGGAATACGAGTAAGGAAAGCATTGATTGCCTTCACGAAAGCTCCAATAACAGTAAAGAACCTTTTATAGTTTATAAAGGCACCAGTAATCCTCCGTTGCCACTATAGTGCTCCAGTGGTCAGAATCTAAGGATCCTCATTCGATAGGGATAGGTGTAATAAATTCATAGTCCATCATTTTGATATAGAACAAAAACTCCTTTAAATTATGGACTGATGATGCTCGGCCTCTAAAGTCACACCACAACTTAGGGTGTTTTTTGAAAAAAAAAATATGGTCTTGGGAGGATCATCGAGTGGGGGTAAGAAGCTATCTGCCTAAATCACCCTTAAAAGAAAAACTAAGGTTCTAGCATATCCAATACTCAAAAACTAAATTGGCGCGAGAATTTGGATGCAGTTGTTTCGGACAGAGACTGTAGTTCAAAATTTAGGTAAGCCCCCTATGAAATAGTATAATAGAAACCACTCCCATTTCATAAAGATAAATAAAGACGTATCCAGGAGGAGGATGGGTGACATGGTTAAAATGGATAGGAAGAAGTATGTCCACTTCTCCCAGTAATGAGAACTCCTATACAATTCAATATGTGTTGGATGAATTTGAGACACCATATCCCCCACCCGGGCAGTTCTTCTCCTAGAAGGATGACTAGGTCCGATTTCTACCTCAGATTGCATATTTAAAGGAACATTTGCAAATGAGGTAGAAGACAATGAGCTAGTACTGGCACTCATGATATGCTTATGACCAGCTACCTTATAAGATCGATGTAATCTATATACAATCGGGGGCAAGGGCAGAAAAGTAGTGTTAGAAATAGAGGTTTTAGGACTAACAGGAGAGGAGTATAATGAGTCACAAGAATCATGCAATAGATACCTAGTTTGGGCTAAAAGCTCTTTCAAATTAGTATTATTCATCTGATAAGTACGAATCAATTTAAGGAAAGGAAGTTCTTTATTAACATATAAAAGAAAGACATTTTATCGATTAGATAATATGCCAAAAGCCTCTGTAAACTACTAGCACTAAAGCTTTAGAGTCATTCAGCTAACAAGAAAGCATGAGCATCAAGGTACTATCAAAGCAATAATAAGAAGATTTAAGAGCAATAAACCTATACAAAACGTAGTAAATAAAGCGCTAATATAAAAATATAAACAAATAAGGGGACAGGGATTAGAAAAGCTTGGAGGACAGAATCTCTCTTGAGAGATAAAATTGCAGAGAGGATGCAGGAAGAAGATGATAAAAATAGAGTAGTCAGAAGAAGAAGAAGGAAAGAAGAAAGGGCGACCTATTAAAGAGATAATGAGTAGAATAAGAAGCATCTGTTAGGGTTTATAGAGCCACGAGATGTCAAGGACAGGTGACGACAAATTATTGGAAGATGCAAAATACAAAAAATAGGCTGAATAAATGCCCAGATATGAGAAAGGACATGGAAGATACTGGTGGTTTTTCCCATATTTTAAGAATATGGTGCTAGTCACACTGGTTCAATTTTGAAAAGGTTGTACAAGTACAAGAGGAGGGCTTCTGATAACAGTAACCAAACTACCATCCGATTTGGTAAGATCAAATTATGGTATAGTAGTCTGAACTGAATGGCTTCAATTATAGTCCAATATGACAAACCAGATAGCTTAGCCAAAGGCGAACCAGATTATTACTCACAGAAGCCGGATCAATATAATTCTACTAAGCTTGGATAAGGTTGCAGTACTTAGTCCAAAAATAACATATAAGAAAGCCTAATTCAAGTAGAAAATAACCTTCTATTTTTTTATAAAGACAGAAGTTGTTCTCCTAATCCATCTCTGATTCTAAAGGAAAAGTCCTATTAGAACTCAGAGCCCTAAAGGCCTATATATAGGATGTATAGTCCTCAAAGTCAGGTTATGTTACTCTAAACTTACTTTTAGATACCATTTTTGAGATTTAATACTGACTTAAGCATCAGAGGGTCCCTTTGTTGGACCACCGGTGTTCTTTGTTTTTCTTGCAGACAATCCTACGATTGTCAGGCAATTATCGAAGGAAGAATATTTCTATAGGAAACATCAATAGATATGTTTGTATTACTTCTTCTTTCGCACTACTCGAATCCTCCTACACTTTAAGAATACTATGTCCTTAATGTGTAGCAAATAACAAGAGAGTCACACCATAAATAATGAATAAGTGTATCAAACCTTAGTACACCAATTCCCAGCAACGACACTAAAATTTTAGTGTGAATGATTTTATTATTGTGTTAGCATTAATTTTAATGTATATTGTTATGCATATGTCATTTATAATTTTAAGAACATAGTAATAAAAAAAATATCGGTTCCACAGGGAATGGGTACACGGAAATTTGATAACTTATTTTTCCATTTACAAAATATAAAAAGTAAAACGATTTTTATATAGAAATTTAAACATATTTTAAACTAATATACAATTGTTATTATTTTATTCAAGGTTTGTATGAAATAAGTGTTTTGACATAGAATTTTCTCCTAATCCATAATATCCACATTAATGAATAAATTTGTCATTTTTATAGTTGATATTTGCCGTATTTCGAGCTTTTTCTTTAGGAACTGATAACCCAATACAGGCTATGTGCTAAGAACATGACTAATCTCGCCAGATGCCCTGCCCGACCGGCTGGTAGCTGATGACCTGGCGCCCAAGGAGACAGGGCAACCGCCCTCACCAAGCGTGCCATAGAATCCCTATTAGGGAAAAAATGGGGGACCACCACATTTAATGCAGGAGAAAGGTGCAACCCGACAAGATAGTAGAGGCAAAAGAAGGTCCCGTTAGGCGTTCAGAAGCAGCCGCTAGTCAGTATGACATCTGACAGGTTCAGATGAATTAGACCTCTAACTGCCCTCTAATAGCACGATTCATGGAAACTAGAGCCACTTAGGTAAGGATCTGATGAATCAGCCGCTAGTCAGTATGACAGCTGACAGGTTCAGATGAATCAACAAAGCCAACATAAGGATCTGATTGCATTTTCTCATTCTACTCATTATCAAAATACTTCCTCTACAAGTTTACTGACTTAGGCATAAGAGTGGAACAATACGGGTAACCCGACTCTGACCCCCTTTTCTTGTCTTGTAGGTCACAGGAACACTCTCAAGGCAAGGATCTCAACATACCCAACTTACACAAAATATTAATTGGTGCTGTGAGCGTGGACCAGTAGAGGTAATGGCTCACCCTGTGACGAACACGTACCCTATAGACTCCACCAACCTTATCCCCACTCTATACCTTATCGGAGCTCCTTCATAAAAAAAGTATCTAGGTCCCCGCTATGGCTAGCCAGAGTATCATAGCTCACTACGGTATCAACCATAAGCATGCTTCCATGCTTGGTCTTTCTATTCCTGCAACTACAACCTCAAGTTAGCAACCTCCAGCCACAAGAATAGCCAACTACAACACGAAGCCATTTTGTTCCAACAATACATGGGTACTCGGACAATCTCTTTTGAGTTTGGAGCCTTTATCTTCAAGAACAACACTGGAGATATAACCTTCTGAGGTAAATAATACATTTCAGTTATCAACTATTGTACATCTTTATTACAGAAGGGGTCGAGCATTTCCCCCTCTCTGTCTCCTGAAGGCCAGGAAGTGATGACCAGCTCCCCTTCCTTGGTTCATTTGGACGGTCCTGAGGTGGTTGACTAGCTCCCCCTTATCTACTTGTCTTTATTACAGAAGGGGTCGAGCATCTCCCCCTCTTTGTCTCTTCAAGGCCAGGAAGCAGTGACCAGCTCCCCTTCTATGGTTTCTTTGGAAAGTCATGAGGCGTCTGACTTATCATCCCTCACCAACTCATATATTATCAAAAGATGATCGAATGGCTCTCCCTCGCTGATCTGTTCCTTGCTATGAAGTAGTCGAGAATTCCCTCCATCGGACCATCAACAGTCGTGAGGCGGTTAACCTATCACCCCTCACTGGCCCATAGATTATGAAGAGACGATTGACCTACTCTCCCTCGCAGATTTATTATTCCATGAAGTAATCGAGCATCTCTCCTTCACTGGCCCTTTGTCAAGTCATAAGGCGGTTGATCCATCACCCCTCACACTTGAGGTGGTCGCCCCATCGTCTCTGTCTCTCAAAATCTTTAAGGAAGCCCTAACGTACTTTCCTCTACCAATCCCAAAGTTGTGACAGACTAAAGACTCTCTTCCTCAGAAGGTGCCCTCGGTAGAAAGGTTTCCACCTTACTCACACAAGACGGTAACAACCAAAGCACAAGAAGGGGAGAAAAGGCGTAACACTAAAACACAATATCCCAATTCAACATCATAAGAAACACAGAGTAAATCATAATTCCATGCTTTATTCCAAAAAAAGTTTATTAAAAAAATAAACAAAAATAAAACACTATCGATAAAAACAAAAAAGAAGCAGAAAAAAAAGCAAACACAGGCAAAACAAAAGCCTGATTGCAACTATATAAGAGTCAATAGGCAGGACAGGCGGCTGAACAATGACAACAGGATCCATGGAAGGAGCATCCACCAGTAGAGTCTCCTCGAGGGGTGGCATGGGCTCGTTGGGCGAGACCATCTCTCTCAAACTCTCAAAAACATGGTAAGAGGCCACCATGTTTGCCACGGTGTTGGGATGTAGTTAAGCCCAAGGAATATTAAAGAACGATAATATAGCCCCCAACGATTGGACCAATGGGTAATAGAATCCTAGCAGGCACTGATCAAGAAAAATCGAACTGAAGTCTAGGTGGTTTCCTGCAGATGTTATGAATCCCATGCGGAAAGTCTGGAATCTTCTTTGGAAATCTCTATACGCAACAATGGGAGAAAGGGACAACAAAATGGTTTTTCGCTAGTTGGCTCCTCAATTTTATAGGTCCTCTTGGGAGACACTAGTAAAGAAGAAGCAAAGGTGGCCCATTTTCATGATCACCTGGGGTAACCAACCTGGATGCATTTTCTCAACCCCTTCACCCTAGCCCTTTGAAATCCTCAAGAATAATTTCTACTTTCTCGGGGGGGACTCCTGATAACCTAATAGAGGCCATGTGCTAGGAACATGACCAATCTCGCCAGATGCCCCGCCCGATCGGCTGAGAGCTGATGACCTGGTGCCCAAGGAGAAAGGGCAACCGCCCTCACTAAGCATCCACAGAATCCCTGCTAGGGAAAAAGAGGGGACCACCGCAATTAATGCAGAAGAAAGGTGCGAGTTGGCAAGACAGTAGAGGCAAAAGAAGGTCCCTCAGGTGTTCAGAAGCAGCTGCTAGTCAGTATAACAGCTGACAGGTTCAAATGGATCAAGTGGAAACTAGAGCCATTATATAATCAGCAAAGCCAACATAGGTAAGGATCTCTGATTACATTTTCTCATTTTAATCATTAGCAAAATACTTCCTCTTGAAGTTTACTGACTTAGGCATCAAAATGGAATAATACGGGCAACCTGACTCCGGCCCCCTTTTCTTATCTTACAAGTCACGATCCTGACATACGCAGCTTACACAAGCTATCAGGAAATAATTTCTTAGAGGATTCATAGACAAATCTCAAAAGATTGTTTCCAAACTTCAACATGCATTATTTATATTTTGTGATTAAGCAACATAAACTATGCATGCATTCATTCATCCAATTAAGCATTTATACTACATTTCTCACCCTGGATAAGAACAACAACTACATTTCATACATATTCATCATGACTGGGTCTCTAAATATGTACTCATGAATCAATAATTCATAGAAACGCAAAGCAATCAATAACATAAATATTCATACAACACTCCATCATACATTCATATAATGTGAAGTGAGCTAAGTTATTAAGTTTCCTACGCATACTGAAACTAAAACATCCACCAGATTAAAGTTTATCCGAATTTAATCTGATGCCATTAAAGAGGTTGTCAGTTTTATGGAGTTTTGGTAGGCATATCAAAATGCATTATACATCGGGCTAGGACTACTCATCATACAAATAACATGCATAAAAAATAACAATGGTAGAAAAATCTTATAGCAGACTTACATTCGTTGTAAAATTTTTTGCTGAGAATTCTTACAAACTTAAGAAAATGAGAACGCAGAAACTTGTTCTTTGTTTCCTTCTCTAAACTTTTGTATAGAATTACATAAAAAATTTATGCACACTAATGGGGGTATTTATAGGTTTCCTTGGGTTGTCTCTAGATCTTTCCATTGCTGATATTTACATTGCTGATATTTTTCAAAATAAATACGTTGTTTGTAACAGATAATATTATATTACTTCTTAACAACTTCCAAACAATTTGTAAAGAAATAATAAAAAGTAGCAAATTAAATCAATTTAGTTAGTTATGTTTAGCATTGTAAATAAGGTGGTGGGAACTTTTTCCCATCGAAAAACCACACCAATGGGATGGACATAGAGTTGATTTTGTCCTGACATTTAGTAAATGGACTAGGAAAGGGATAAAATTATTTCATATTTAATAAACGAAAGGGGATAGAATTACTCCTCTTCATCCACGGTTCCATCCTCATTTCCATTTTCCTCTCATGGAAATTTTCTCAAGGATTCCCTATTATTAAATTTTTTATTTTAAATTATGGTTACTAATTTACTAAATGTTTAAATAAATTTTGGTATATATATAAATTTTGTAAAATAAAAACTAAATAGTTAAATCTAAAAAAGTTAATTTATTATTTGCAATTGATTTTAGCAAAAAGTTCTCTCACATTACTTAATGCATTTTAAAAATATAATATCAAGTAGAGTATGTAAAGTTCAATGTGTACGAGTAATGCAATCAAAGTTTTGTAGTGATAGAAATCTAAGTCAAAAAAGAGCTGTCCATTTTAATGTTTTTTTTCCTTTGAATTTAAAATTAAGATTGAACCATATTATATAGTATTATTGAAATTTTAAAATTTCCCAAAAAAAAAGAATAAATGTTTTAATGAAGGCGGGAATTTTTATGGAGAATTCGTTCTCCATTAAAGACGCAGATAAAGTTTGTGATTGGTCTCTGATAATGAGCATGAGAAATGCTCATCGTCGGTCTGTATGTTGGTCGTCGTAAAGGACTTCGGTGATCTGCAAAATAAAGGATCTTGATCAGAAATGGGGAGGCTACGGTGGATCCCCTCCGATGCTTAAGTTAGTGACTTGTGTGGTAAGATACAATATCAAAAGAGAGTTCTTAGTAAAAATGATACCTGATGCTCCTCTGTTGGTGGGCTTTGTTGATTATATATGG